>VYXC01005509.1:47412-126015 GCA_013397175.1 Platysteira castanea
TCGGCCCGCGGCGGCGGCGCCATTGGGGGCGGGGGGGCTGCGGCGAGGCCGGGCGGACCCCGGGGCGGAGGAGCGGCTGCCCCGAGCTCGGCCGCCGTCAGCCTGCCGGGCTGGGCGCCCCGGGCACTTAAAGGAACCTGGGGTGCGGTTGCTGTTGTCGGCACGGTGGGGGCCTGTCCGCTGAAGCAGTGAAATGTGTGCTGGTGCACCAGCGGGTGGAGGCGAGTTAGGCATACGAGAAGCACGAGCAGGGAAATTGGAGTTCAGCACAGTGTGAGGATTTGCAGTCTCAAGTATGAGAAGGCGTGACAGACACTACTGGCATGAAGTAGGACGAGGAATATAAAAACCAGGAGAGACGTAGCGTAAAATGGTGATAAATACATGAAGAAGCAGTAAAGGTTGATAACACAACGTTTTTTTAATAGGACTGTTACGAGAAGGAAGTTGAGAGGCTTAGAATACACTCCTTTAAATTCCTGAGAAATCGTGGCCCAGACATTTTCACCTTTAAGGCACAGGCATTCTCTGCTGCCAGAAGTTGTTGGGGAACATTTTTCAAGCATTGCAGCTTTCTTGTATATGCTGCTTGAGTGTGGTCGCTGGGTGTGTTTCACCAGTTCACTTGATTTAGAAAAGTATTTGGTGGGGATTTATATCTTGAAGCACACTTGACTTCTGGCTTACAAGGGCTTGTGTTTTCTGAGTATCTTGAATTTGTGCTTTTATTTTTTGTGTGTATCTGTCCTTCCAGTCTTATTCTTTGTACCAGTGATCACAAAAATTGCTGAACTCTCTCCTAGCATCTTTTGCTGTCTCCTCTATTGTTTTTCTGTAGGTTAGTTCATCAGATAGATTTTACTGCACTGACTTGGCATTGCACAGCCATAATAAACCCATCACATTTTTATTCTTTTTTCCATTCCCCTCAGCTATGTTCTTGGGATCTCTCCATGATACGAGATACTATATCTTCCTAGAATTGTGTCCGGACCCAAGTCTTGAAGAAGCAGTATTGTAGGAAATACTACTGCTGTGGTAGATATTTAAAATTAATACATATGTCTTTAGACTGAGCTAGGAAATGTTAGAGTGGGTACAGCTTGCCTCTAGCAGCTTAATATGTTGAGTTGCATTCCTGCTGATGAAGAGCCCCTAGGGCAGGAGCACAATTCTTATATCTGCTCAGAGACATGGGTGCAAATGTATATACTACTAAAATTCCTGAACAGGGGTTTTTAAATACGGTGCTGTAAAGAATTATTTTTTCTTAAGGTGCTTACCATTCTCTTTCAGCCTCTGCTCACATTCAAAATTATTGCTGATACTTATTTTGGGAAAGTGTTTGCTGTTCTGAGCAGTGTGTTCACCCCTTGTGAATGATCATTCCTGCATGGCTGTGTATTTTCTGTTCTTCCCTTCCCTGTCAAAGTTTCTAATGTTGCATTAGGGAAGAATCAATGCTGGATCCTAACTGCTGGGTTACATGTTTCCCTTTTGTATCTGGTTTGTTTTTTTTTTTAAATAGGTAACAAAATAATTGATGCAGGCCTAGGACATTCTGTTTACATGCAAAAGAAAGCAGGAACACAGCCTCTGTAGAAAAGCAGACAATTGAAAAGTGAGTGTTGTAAAGTCATGAACACTAAAACATGAAGATTTATGATTCAGTAGTTTTGTTTTGAAAGTAAATGACCTACAAAGTGAGAAGAACTTACCCATCTTTCACAATAGGAGATAGGGTAAAGAAATCCATGGTAGTACTGTGTACTTACTGTGCCCATGTTTCTGCTAGGCCTCCAAAACTTGATGCACTTGTTAAGATTATCTTTGCATGGTAGGGGGAAGGTTCTTTTAGTTCTTCTGCTACAAGCAGAGATTCTGAAAACATGCTCCCTGGCACTACTTCTCTAAAGGGGAAAACAGGAGATGTGGCAGGATCATAGATGTACAATAGTTGTCTGTCTCATTAATAATAAAGCCATGCCTTGCCAAGTAACCTGTACATCAGTTGAAGAATCATTGGTTGAAACAAAATATGATGCTTTGAAATAAGGGGAATACTTACAATATTGTGTAAATTTTCTTCCAAAATCACTAACAATATCCTAAATTAGTTGAATTTCATAAAAGGTAGATGTTTATGTAATTCTTAAATATTTAGATTCACATTGAGTTCAGTAAGATTCTACCTGTAATCCAGTATCTAACTGACCTTATTGGGAAACTTTGTTGTGAGCAGGTTGCTCCTTAACTTTTTCTTGCATATTTTTCTGAAATGTGGTTATTGATTATCAGTTACTGAGTCATCTGCCACAGATCTCTTCAGAATGCCCACTCTAATTTTTCCTTTAGTGCCTCTTTTAGAGTAGGTGGGAAGTGAGACAAATTCTCATAGTTTTTGAGATTTCCTGGTTATTAGTCTTTAGCACTGAGCTCTAAGAACCTACTGTTCTGGCTGTTGAAGTGGAGACTGTTCTTAAGTAATATGTCCAGTTTTCCAAGTTATAATGTGAGTTTGGTTACTGAGACAGCAGCAATAGTCAAACAGACTCAGTTCTATATTTTTGCTTTCTTGTTTTTCAGTCTTGCCTTGAATGTCTGAAATGTTGTATTTCAATCTGGGCATGTTCAGTATTGCTTGTCCTTCAAGACTGTGTGAAGAGTTATGCCTTGGTAACTGCCTTCAGGCAAGAAGGTATAATTTTTTATCCATTGATCAGGTATTTGGCAGGAGAAAAAAATAGTGTAAATCAAAGAAGACTAAAATATTTCAGGATTTATTAGAATGGGAGTCATAAATTGAGAAAAGTTATCTAGGGCCTCTAATGGGTATTTTTGTAAGTATCACAGCCCAGGATCTTGAGTGGTGATCCTGTTACAAGGTTTCTTGAGGCAAGAGAGATTGTCTTGATCGAAAAAAGTAACCAGTAGTTTTATTGCCCTTCCTCCAGTCATCAGAGATACTTGTGTTATGTGAATAAATGCAAGAATGCAAGATACCACATTTTCTGCTATTGCTATCTACAACCTTTTAGAAAGGTGCCAAGACACTTTGTATTTGGGACATAACAGTGAAAAGAGAGAGCTTTAGCATTCACATTTCAAGACGACATTTCCCAAACATCAACTGAACATCATCTTGTTTGCACCTGATGTGAGGCTCAAGGAAGTAGAACTAAAATATATATCAAAGCTGCAGTGCCACTTAGTCTGCAAGTGCTTTGCTGTGGGGAGGAATAGCTCACGAGTCTGAATGATGATGGACAGAGCAGGCTTATTTGTGTGACAGCAACCTAGTGCAGCACAGTCATCATCCCAGGGAAAGGAAGTCATCTTTGACATCTTGGGTAGCTTCAAACTTCCAGCTGTCTTAGCTCTGTACTAAAGAAAATGCATCATCGTTAGCTGAATTCAGGATGAACAGTGAGCAACTAGATGCCTGAACAGAAATCTTCAGTAGTCTCCAACTTTTAGTAAAGAATTTCAGGTTAGATGATGCAGTTTGTGGCACAGGTATATGTAAGTGAAAGCTTTATGCCAGAAGAGGAATGCTTGTCCACAAGCTGTCTTTGTCTGTCCCATGTATGCCTGTTACCCTTGTATCTTCAGTATACTTAGTATATCATGGTCTGGTTTTTTGTTTTGTTTTTAGAAAAGAGACAGAGTGTTAGTGGCAAACTGACAAACTGCAAGTTTTGCTAGTGACTCTCTACCGGTTTAGAGTAGATTTATAACTGATTTAATGGCTTGGCTTGCAGTGGTAAGGTCCCAGGTAGATTTGAGATTATGTAAACTGGTCTTAAAACCATATCACTCTGGAATTTTTGCATTGGTTTGACTAAATTGCTTTTAATATAGTGTGGAATAACTAGCTTGAGTATTGCTGAAATCCATGCAAATGAGCAGGCAGTTTGGGTTCTTTGTCCTTTTCAGCAGCACACCTCAAGAGGATCTTGAACGAGCATGTGGATAAGAGGATGGGTGTTTGTTGAGTATCTGGTGTCATGCTGGTGTGGTATCTGGCAGGCTTTCCTTTGCAGAACATTTTTTTTAATGCTTGCGTGCTCTGTATTCTCTCAGAACTGAATGCTCTCCCAATTCATATAAGAACACAGGTGACTGTCTTACACTGTTTTTGCTTTAAATTAATTTGAATTTTTCAGGACCTTGGCTTCTTTTTTTCACCACTGTCAAAGCTATTCTCTGGGGTGGCTTTCACTTCTATCTGCATGCGGTTCTGTACTGCACCTTTCACAAAAATAATGTAGCTGTTATCCACTAGATTTCAGTATTTCACGTGTCAAAGTAAAACTGTTGTTCTTCAAACATGTTATGACTTAAAATTCTGGCTTTCACTGAACCCATGCATATTCTCTGCTATTTTTGTCCCAAACTATGCAGTTCAAAGGATATTCCAACATAGGTATGCAATCCACAAATTTTTTAGACTGTGTTGGAAAGGGAATATTCATGTCTGCTTTTTCCAAAGCAGAGGAGTTTGTAATTCAAATCAAGCATTTAGCAGACGATGTCTGAGTCTACATAGAAAAATGATAGCATCTTCCTTAGTATATGTAGAGATTTGCAGGATGGACACCAGGCATCTTATTATCTCTGCAAAATCTTACAAGATAGAGTTCTGATAAATGTTTCTTCAGGAGACAATGAAATATTGGTCTTTCAGGAAGAGAAAATGTATTTTGAATGTCACATCTAACTTTTGCATTTCATGTAGGCACAATACAATGTAAAAGTAATTCTTCTTTAATTTATAGTTTTAAATTCCAAAGCAGAGCATCTTAAAATATCTTTTTCTACTTACCTGTATTTCCTTGTTATTTGTCTTCAAATATTTTCTGTTCTCCATTTAAAATTCTGAATTAAAAATACTTGGATGACAGGTCAACTTCGTGATGAGTTTCTTCTGGGTTTTTTGTTGGTTTTTTTTCATACATGTGATTGTTCAATGACTGTACGATGTGTAGGACAATTGAAAACAATGCACTGAAACAGTAAAAATTCTTTGCACAGTCCTAAGTGACATTAGAAGTGATACCTTTAAAAATGCCAATATACAAAATCTTTTTTGGGGAAAAAAAAAGGATTGTATATTTATTTCTCTAAAGCAGTTTTGACTGCTCAGAAGTCCATGATTATATGCATTGGAGATTTAGGAAAAGTTAAGTGAGAATATTCTGATATTTATGGAGTAAAGCCACCCATGTTACACTTCGGATTATGCATTAAGTGCCAGAATTTGATCTCTATTAGAGACTGGCTGTAGGTGGTACTGTCTGTATTTCACAGTGTGGAAGCTGCCATGACTCTAATTGTCTGATGCAGAATTCCTTTGGAATTTTTGGGGGTTTAGAATTATTTTTTCATTTAATTCAACACTAAGTTTAATAGGCATTTCTTGGGGAGCAAGACTAGGACATATATTCTTGATCCTTTTTTGTGAGGAAAATAATTTAGGCTATGCTTAGGTGTAGAGGTAATTCTGGGTATGCTGGTGTCTTCTTGAATTTGCAGGAAGCCTAAATCATTCTCTCAGTAATGAGAAATTTGGAAAAAAATATCAAGATTGTTGGTTTGAATGCCAGCACTTTTGCATCTACTTGCACATGACAATAACAGAACTACTTGAACCCATGCATGACTGGTGCACTTCTCTGAGTTCTGAATTGGCTACTGCGTTCCTGATATAGCTGGAAGTTGCAGCTTCCACCTCTGTATATGTGAGAACGTTTCAAGTAGCTCCTATAGGGTAGTTTTGTATCACCACATAAATGTGGGATACACCAAGTAGAAGCAATAGGCAACAGCATGCAGTAATAAATCTCTCGTGAAAAACTATACTTTTTTATATAAATTAAACTGCTTTTGAGTTTGCAAACTATCATGCTTGTGTACTGAGAAAAAAATAGACTGTATCACTTCTTTAAATTTTTTTTCTATGAATACCTAGGGACTTGGGTCTTCAGTTACACTTATTCTGCTCTTTCCATGCCAGAATGTGAAAGGGGTGAGGGGTGGGTAGAGAGAGAAGAGGATGCTGCATAGAAGTGCATTTCTTCTGTTTTTAAGAAGAATGCGTAGGAAAAGTTTTCGTTTGTGTTTAAACACTGGCAAAAAGAGGTAGAGGGAAAACAGACAAGATACAGCAGGTCACCATAGTAATTAGTATCAACCAATGAGAAAGGTCATGCTTCCTGGTTTAGGACAGTACTTAAAAAGGGAGAAGGGTTTAAAAAGATTGCTGTAATTCAATTTGGGCTGAAGGGGGGAGAAGGTCAAACCAAGAACTTAATATGTGGATGTGTGTGTCCAAAAGCAACAAGAAAGACATTGCTAGTCCAGTAGTTATTAAAATGCTGGTGGATGTGGGGATTCCCTGGGAGGAAGATTTTTTTCTTGTTTCTGAGTTGCTGCCCAGATTCTGTTGTTGAATGGTGTTAGACGTTTGTGCATTATTAAGGTGGGCTCAGGCAAAATGGAGTTGGAACCTATTTCAAAACAGTAACTCCTTTAGGTTTGTACACTTTAATTCTTTTCTTTCCTTGCACGATGTGACAGTGAATGAGGGTGTGCGTGTGTAAAGGAACTTGTCTTAGCAATGGTCTCTTTCAGAGACCATGTATGGGTAAAGCAGTTCGGCTGGTTCAGCTCCCTGCTCCTCCCTCTCGGGGAGCTGAGCAGAATCTCTTCTGTTGAAAGGGTTGTTCCACTTTCTGCTTTCTATATTTGTCCAGCAGAGCACACTGGCTCACCAGGCAGTGTGGCTGGTCTGGTGGGCATTTGCTGAGCAGAATTGAGAGCCAGGGCTTACAGTCTCTGTTATGTCCGTCTGTCTCTGCGTCTCTGGAAATGACTGGTGTTCCAAGTGAAAGGTGATCTGTTTATGGATGTTGTCTTTTTTGTAAAATGCAGTTCATCCAAATTTGAGAGTCTAGGGACTGGAAATGGAGGAGGGAAGGCAGTTGTCTTGCAGAGACAGTTTGTAATGAATGGCAGTGGCATCAGAAAGACACAGATTTAACCTCCAAAAGAGCTGCTGTCTTTTGGGATGAGGATTTTAATCTCCCTTCCTGCTTTGAGGAGTGATTAGCCAAGGCCTGTATCCTTCCATAAAAGGTCTGTTGTCACTGTCTGCCTTGAAGATTAATGAAAGCTAGATCCTGTCCTGGAAGATCTGAGTGCTGTCTTTGCTTGTTATGGGCAGTGGGGATTAATGAGGAGCTAGACCCTGGCCTGCCTAGTTTGGAACGGGGAGTTGGTGTTGAGGGATGGGGCTTGTATGAAATACCTTGTTTGGAAGGGCTGGAAACTTGTAGCTAAGACTTCCCTGACTGTGTGCTTGCATAAACTTTGGATTAAGGCCCTGCACACATTGGGATGACTGTTCACAATTGCTTTTTTAAAATAGTAGATCAGATGAACAAATAGTGCAGAAAGTCTGTTAGCTGCTACACTCTAGTAAGATAATATGCTGTTAATACAATCTTCTTTGAGTAGCAGAAAGGTGCTCAAAATAGTGTCAGCAATCGAATACACCATTAACAGTGGCAATAAATTTTAGAGAGGGAGAAAGAGGGCAATTGTTTATAGGGTACTTTTTCTGACTTTTAAGAAATACTGCCCACTTAAAAATTTTGCTGCCTTTTGAATATCTATGCAAATAGGCATCAGCCTCTTGTTTCTGGAATTTGAGGCAGGAAAACATTGTTTCAGTTGTGAAATTGATTTTAGCAAGATTCTGCCTTTTTTCTTGAGGACTGTGTTCCATAAACCCAGTCTGAATTATTTTTCTTTCCTACCACTGCTATGTCTTCAGTGTATTTTATCCTGAGAAAGCTATGTGTCTCTTGAATTTGGAAGAAGGACATTTTGGAGGCAGATTGGTGGATCTCAGCTGCCTGGCAATGTCTGGATTGTACTGATATCTGCAGGCAGGGACCTGTGATTGATGTGTGACAGAGGGTGGTCTTTTTGAACTGATGGAACTCAAGCAACTTAGTTGTGTGGCATTTTCTGATCATTCTTTGTTGAATGGAAACACACTGCAGTAATTTCTTCCATCTTTCTTTTCATAGGAAAACCTATGGAATTTGTTGTAAATATGCAGCCTGTGCGATGTTAAGATTGTTACTTGAAGTGTCTTGGTATTTTGCCTAATTCTGGCATCCTCTGCTAGAATTAGGTCCTCTGCCTGCCTTTCTTCCCACTTTTCCACTTGCTGACTCCCTAGCTGACAACCTTTCATTTATATGAGTTACCAGTTAAAAGCAGTTCGTGGTACTGTTTGAGGCCAGTGATTGGAGTTTTATGATTCCTCAGCTTTCAAGCGTTTTCTCGTAGCATTACAAAATTTCCCTTGCAGTCTTGGAGCAGGAATATGATTAGGCAGTTTCAAAGGCCTCTTGGAAGTACACTATTGCATGTTTAAAAAATACTGTATGTCTAGTCTGTGAAAGATGCCATGATAAATGGATAGAACACTGAATAAATATATGTGCACCAAGGGCATTTGGGTAGTGAAAGGCTGTAGAATGGCACCGGGGAATTTCAATCATACAATTTTGTTAGAATTTTCCTAAAAGCAATATATGAGAAAGTGACATTGTTCAGAGCTAAGCCAAGCTGTCAAGACATGAAATCTTGTTTGCCTTGTATACTTCTGTGTTTAAGGGAGAATACCTAATAATCAATTCTAGATTGACTGTGTTACCCTGTTTGCAAAAAAGGTTTAGTCAGGGTTGGAGACAAATGAAAAATTAACTTTGATCTGATGTCTTTTGAAGGTACTGAAATTACACAGGAAGGCATAATTTCTTATTTTCTTCTTGCCCTACTGCTTTTTTTTTTTTTTACAAAATAATCCTTTTTAAAAAATATCGTAATTATGCGGTTGAATAATAAGGTTAAGGGTGGACGTATGGGAAGATTACTGGAATTTGGAATTAAGTTCAGTGTGCATTTCAAATTGATGAGACTTATAACTGCTATCATGAAGTAATTACAGCTATTAAACTCCAGGAAGAATAAATGAAAGTTGGAAAATATTTACTTGTGATTTTAAAAAGTTAAATCATATTGTTTAACCAAGAATATGGAGTGACATGTCTCTAATATCTGAGGCAGTCTACTGATAAAGAATTGGGAGAGTGAAGATGATTGTATGGAAGGACATGTATATAATTCTTACAAGCATAGTGTTTTCTTAACAGAAGCGGTGGAAGCCTTGTTTATCACTTGAGGCCTTTAAAAAGGATCAGTCAGTAGAGATTTAATTGTGTGAAATTCAGCACCTAAATCTGGTGATCTAGTTCCGTGAGTAATTTAAATGAGCATCTGCCAGTATTGCTCTGAAAGAGGCTTGTGCCATTTTTCATGCCTTTTTCCTTTCCCCTGTGCTACCAAGAACATCTGGGCAGTTGTGCAGTGAATTGAATCTAGGAGCATGTCTGGGTTAAAACTATTATATTCCTGTTGTTGATAGGCAAGATCACACCTTGACTATTTCCTTTCTCAGGCTTGTTATACAGAGATGGGGGTGGACAGCTGGTGAGGAAAGAGTTGTGCACTATTCTTTTGGCAAGAGCACCAGCTTAAACTGGATCTGTATCCATTCATTCGATCCATTCCTTTGTATTTCTTCCCCATTTCTATTGAATGTTTATGGAGAGCTTGTATGCAGTCTTCTCAGTAGTATAACCTGAAAATATTAAGTAAGAATTGTTTGCCTGTTATTAATTGTTTGCCAATTAATATGGGCACATATTAATTGAGAACTAGACAGGACAGTCCTAAATGTTGTTTTAACATACTTCTTTATGAATGCAGTATTTGATACATGCTGTGTTTGATGCTGCTCTACAGAAAAGCCTGCTGTTCATTTGGAAAGAAATTGGTGAGCTTTCCTGATATGAGGACAGAGAGGAAATAGTGTGCTGCATAGACTGTCACATGTAAGGTATTGGAAATATAAGGTGCCTCCAGAATCTAGGCATGAGGTATAGAGAATCCAGAAAGATAATTATTTTATGTCTGTTGTGCATGCTCATGCAGCCAAAGTGGTATTTATAGCACTTGATTTTGCCGTTAAGTTTATGGAGTCTCCTCCTGGTAGCACTGGAAACCAGTTGATGTCATGCTGTGCCTTCCAGGAAAAGTGAATAGAAAAGAATTGGTGGATAAGTGTGTAAGTGAAGAACATCTGAAAATATGTGCGTAAGACGTCAAGCAAGTACTGGCCCTCTAGTTCTTGGCAAAGTACATTGACATTCTTGATTCTTCTCCCCGCATCGAGCTAAAGTCTAAGGTCAGGTTGTGGATCCAGGCTTGTACCGCAGGGAGAGTTTCTGAGGCCTTGCGAAGAGAAAGGACCAAGCAGATCAGTGCTGGTGCAATAATCAGTGAGCATCAACCACTGGAGATGAGCAGCCTGGAGAGGGTGTGTCGGAGTCAGAAAATGGACCATGAGGGTAGTTTGTGGAGTAAAAGGCTGCTGATACCAGTAGGAAAGGCATTCTATTAGTTGTATTCAGATGTTCATTACTAGGAATGAAAACTTCTTCAGACAAAGGGAGGTTCATCTGAAGCGTTGCATTACATTTGTGATTGGTAGTCAGACAAAAATGAGGCTTCACCTGGTGAAGCTATGAGCACATGGTGCTGCATGCGTTCACATATTCATGTGTTTTCAGTAGACTGTAAATGAATGCAGATATTTTTTTTTTGTTTTTCTGTATTATTTACAGTTGTATGTTTCAGATACTATGTAAGATAAGATACTGAGGAGGGGAGTAAATGTTGCAAAAAAGAAATCAAAGTATATACAAATGATGCTGCAAATGATGACAAATAAGAAACCTTCAGAGAGCTGGACTAGAAGCTTAGTAAGAACTGCTTTGCAGTGAAATGGTTAGATTTTATTAAATTTGTGTTATTGAGCAAAAGTGGGACATTCCTAAGTTGATGTTCCCACAGCAATGCCAACATTTGCCTCTGATGGAGGAAAAGAAGTAGTATGAAATATTTTTTAAAGCTTCAGCTCTATACACCCAATATTAAATCTCTTAAAGTGTTAATGAAAATTATTTGCTGTTAAAAGTTATATGAATCAGTATTCATTGGTTTTAATAGAGCAGTAACTCCAATTCTTTGTAGATGTAAATGAGTGTAATTTGTATCCATTTACTTCTGCAAAGGATTTACCATATGCCTATTACAAAATAAAAATAAAAATAATTGAGAATATTTTTACTCTTTGGTTTGCAGGCGTGGCAATGGCAGATTCTGCACGGTAGAGTTCATGGCAAGTATTTGTCTAATATAAGCCAAGCAAGACACATACAAGCTTAAGGTAAATCAGTTTTTCTTAGTTGTGCTTCTTTGAAATAAAATATAAATGTTTATTCTTCAACATTTTGCAAATACAGAATTTCAGACCTACTCAAAATTGTATAAGTTCAATTTAAATCTTTCGAAAGTGGGACACGTCAAAATTATTCTCCTCCTGAAGCTGTTGTAGATGTTGGAAACAGCCATGTACACTGTGTCCTCCTTTGGCATTTTAGGGGTGATAATACAGAATAGTGATTGCATTTGAGGATCTTCACAGGGAGACCTGCAATACGTCTTTATTCTCTTGTTTGCTTTTAAATCTATTTCCTTTTGTACAATCAGAAAAAAGGTGTGTAAGTTTCTTGAATTTTTAACACAGAGCTGTGCAAGCTGTGTCTGTCGAAACATTGCATAGGGATGGTTTCCCCACTGAGATTTTTTTAATCTTGCCTGTAATGATAGGTGACTTGAAAGTGTTAGTGTTTGAATCTTGTGGCTGAGATGGATGAGGTTGTTAAAAGTTCAGTTCCTTCTAGGAGTAGGCTTACTGGTTAAACTGAGAATATTGTTTGTGTTCACTAAAACGCAATCTTTTGTCCAAAAGAAGACCAAACTGCTGTATATGATAGGTCTTCCTGTGTCATGTACGGTCTCCGTAAAGCAAAACATGAATGCACGTTTTCTGAATATTTTGAACCTTCATTCAGAAAGTAAATGAAATGTTGCTTCTAACATTCTCTATTTTCAACTCCTGGTATATTTTGAGAGTCACATGAAACCATAATCTGGAGAAAGATAGCTAGCTGAAACCTTTTGGTGGTGAAATTCTTAGGGTTTTATTAACAGAGATGTTTTGCAGAAATTTTTTTTTGATGAAGTTGCTTACTAAGTTTTCAGCTGAGAGGCAACTGTAACAATGTGATGTTACTCCTGACTCTGATTGAATACATTGTGTCACTAGTTTTCAAAATACTTTTTCACAAAGAAATAAGATTATTATTTCTTTGTACATATTTGTCCATATTGTACAAATGGAAACTCTTAGGGCCAAAAAGTGACTATTCAGCCCCATGGCCAATGATAGAAATTATGCTTTCTAAGCCCCAGTCCCATGTTTTCAACAGTAGATCATAGGATTTGTTTGTATTCCTAAAGTGTGTCTTTTGACACTTTCATTTTTGATTGTAAGACTTGGAGGTGTAATCACTTGGAGGTGATTGGGCTGTAATTGCTGACTGGACATGGAACAGGCATCACAAATGTGATCAGCATCCCAAATCATAAGTATTTTATGATATCCTGGTTAGAGTAACTTGAAGTATAGCATTTAAAATGTTTTGCTCTCTTTACATCTTAATCTTTAATGGTCCCAAAATGTGCACCTCTTCTATTCTTCATTCTGTTCTTCCTATTACATCTGAAGTTGAAAAAACTTCATTCTTATAGTAGAACATACTGTCATAAGTAACTCAACTGGTCTACTTGCTAACTGTACAGCTTGTCTGCTCCCCCTCAGGCCCTTTAGTATTTGTGCTGGCAGCACTGAGAAAAACAGTATTCAACAGCTCTGTCTGCCAAGATAAATTGGGCACGCGCAGTGACTGAGCTGTGGCCTCGCACTGAACAAGTAGTTTCTGGTGCTGAGAGGTTTGAGTGGTGTAAAGATTGCAGTAGAAGGGCACTTCTCAGATAAGAAAGTATGGCTCCTTCTCTGGTGAGGTTTTTATACCATAGGAGTTTCCCATTGCTATCTCTGTTGTCTTGTTGCCTCATTAGCAAAGGTTGCTACAAAGTGACACTTTCTGTGGATTGTGGCCTGAGCTGTGTAGAAATTGAAACTTCCTCTGGTTTGTGTAGGACTCCCTGTTTGTAATCTGTGTAGTGCACTTGCTCCGTCGCTCTTTGATGCATTGTTATCTCCCTCCTGTACTTCTTCCAAAGAAATAGTTCTTTCTATATTTCCAAATTTTTATTATTGGTCACATGGGTTCTCAAAAGTATGTAAATCTGCAGTGAGTCCGGACTGAATGCTGATTTATGTGAGAGACTGTTGACGCCAGGATGTATCTGAGGTTAAGCTATGTGGTCTCTTTGATCTGTTGGCCTCTTTAATTGCCAATGGTAACCTTGACATCCCATAAGCATTAGTTCCTGGAAAGTGTAATGAGAAATCAGAACTAACTGGTCTAGACAAGTGCTGACTGTGAGAGTAATTTCATTGATCAGAATCCATTAAATGATCTGGTATTCTCTTAGATGGTCCTGGGTGCTGGTGAGATTGAAGTTTTATTACTTAGTACAAAAGCAATATTACTAGATTTATTGGGCTCATATCCATTGTCTACTACTTGGTGGATAGAGCTACTTGTTTTCATTACTAGCTGCAGTTCTATTTATATTATAGTGCTTATCAAAAGTTGCAATGAGATTATATTTTGTCACCTTTAGATCTGGCAGGGCCGTTAAATCTAAGTGTTAAACCTTCGTTTTTCTACATGGAGTACTCAGGTAGTGTCAGTAGTTCCTCCCACCTTTGTGCAATAGTTGAAAGTGACAACTACTCACATGCAGCAGTCAGGGGATAACTTCAGGAAAAATTTTTACAAAAGCCGTGATGAGAGATCTGAATTTACCCCATTAATTGTTTTGCTGACTGCACTAAGAACATACACTCATGCAGCTATGAAAACAGCTATCAGCATCAAATGCTGGGCTGGGGAGAACCTAGTTTGCACAAGAGCTTACTGCCCCATCAGTTAATTGCAGAAATGACTATGCTGCACACATGGCTAGCAGCATCCAGCTGTATGTATGTATATACCTTAGTCTGAAGGATCTGAGACCCATTTTTTTCTGAGAAGAAACACAGTTGTCAGATTCTTTGGCCTTTGGGCCAAGTTTGTCTGATGTATTAATGCCTTAGGATTTGGCTTTTTTATTTTCAGACCCTATACTGGTTTAATGTGTAACTCTAAAACTTCACATAGCTTGTTAGCTACTGTTAGACAAACCCTCTCTGGGCCTGGACTCAAGGACACCTTGTTGTCCCAGGCCTCAAAATATATAAAGTAAGCCTCTGGGGAGGGGGAACAAGCTTGGGGTGATTACATCATTACCTGAAAATGTAACTGGAGAATTAACCCTGATACGCAAATGGACCAAACTTACAAAAGTGTGAAAAACCCATGATTCGGAGTCCATCTTGGGTGTAGCCCCCTCAGGAGTTTTTGCCTCCCAAGGTGTTCCTATTGAAGGCCCTCAGTAAATACCCACTTTTATTCTCCTTATCCTGTCTAGCCTCTGTTTTCAGGTAGCCACTCCTAGGCATCAGTATAAACCTGGATAAATTATTCAGTGTATTTATGTTCTGCATGCAATTAAATAAACCATACTAAACCAATTTATGATTTAAGACCACTCTCCTAGGCTTTCTACAGGTGATTGTCAGATTTGCTGCTTGGTTTTTGAAGTTTTTATTGTCTTGGGTTTTGCCTTTGATTCAGTGAAGTGTATATTTTTTTCCCAAAGGTATCCAAGAGTTATGGGTTCCTCTGGCTATGTTAGTTGCACTTTTGGTTTCTTTGAAGTTTTTAAATTAATTCACTACAGTCTTGTATAGTTACATGTGTGAAGTGAAGATTTTCTTTTTAACATCAAAAAGTTATTTATATAGATATTCTTAAGTATTCACAAGATCAAGTAGCTGTAATTTTTTTTTTCTGAAAGCTGATTATCAAAGGAATGTAACTTAACATGCAAGCAAAAATTTTATGTTACATGTTGTTTTGAAGACACTGGAAGTTAGGCATGAAGAAGGTCTCTTAGCAGGAATCTGAGACTGGTTTTTTCGCTATAAACAAATATTTTGCAATTAAACTTCAAAGAAGCAGAGGAATCTGGGTGAGGTGAAAGGAAGTGTCTTAAGGTTTGCCTCGATCACTAAATGGAGCTCCATAATCAAGAATGTTGTTGTGAAACAGAACAAAAATAAATATGTAAAGTGTTCCCTGAACAATAGTCAGTCTTCTGTAATATTCTAGGAAAGAAAATTTCATAATTTTGAAAATACATATTTCAGATAACTGAGTTATGTTTGTCAGGATTCATGGATTGGGTTTTGTTTTGAACAAATATTATAAGAAAATTAATTTTGTTCTTGTGTTTAGGATTCTTTGTTCCTTTAGAGGCTTTAATACTTTATTAAATAAATTGAACGAATAGGAAGAATTTAGAAGAATTGAAAATTCTCAAGAGATCTCCCTTTGAAAAAGAAGGCATGAGTGCATGTGATAAATAACCAAGTATATTACATTGGAAATTAGAAGAGGATGTGGCTCACTTATTCTCACTTACAAAAAAATATTTAGAACTAAGGTTAAGTAGGGGCCTGCAAAGCAGTCAAAATGTGGGAGCTCAGATAGTCTTGTATAATTCTTCTTGCAGATGGATGCAGGTTTTAGTTTGTTAGATAAGTAAATGGATTTGGATTTTCTGTAAAATACTGTGAGACTGACATGAGTGTAGTTCTGCAAAATAACCCATGAGGAGGCAGAGAAGAAATTATTTGGGGAGAAAAAAAAGTCAAGAAACCTCACAAATAAAAAATGTCAAGTTTGTATTTAAATATGTGCTAGCTTGTGTTGAGTCTATTACTGAGTTTGCAAAAAGAGAGCTGAATCATGAAGCTGCATCACCTATTTATGAGGTGCTAGTGCAGAAAATCTGTATGGTTCGTGGTTGGTGATTTGCTTAAGATGTAGAAATAACATTTTTTCCTTGTGTTGTTCAATTCTGTGTTCCCTAATTCAGTGCTTTTTCATACATTTTAATTTATGCAATCATACATTAGAGTTCTATCTGCAGGTTCATGGTCATCTGTTAGTGCTGCAGCTGTCAAAATAATGTCATGTAGGAGTTTAGGATTGTGGGTACTGCTGTTGGTGGATGCTTCTTTTGTGACAGCCAAAAAGCCAGACAAGTGGCATAAGTCCACTGAACATTGCTAGGAACCTCTAAGACTTCTGTTTTCAGCCATGTTGTGTTTGCAGTCCATTTTTGTGCATACTTTCATTTACTCTGTATTTTTGAAATACACAACTTCAGTTTTGAGTCTGTTGGGGGTAGTTACCACCTTATGATGACTCCTGTTCTTAGAAATATGCTTCATTTTCACAGTCCTTAGTGCTTTACCAGGTGGAGTTCGTGTAATGTTTATTATCTGATGTTAACTCTGGAGTCCTCAATGTCTGTTTTTCCGTATCTTTTAGAGTGAAGACTGGCACGGCTGGAGGGAGGCGTGTAGCTGCAGGTATGAACCAACTACAGTTCGTATCCCTCAGTTGGGTATTGGAGCTTCCTTTCAAAGGTTTAGAGAGAAGTTGTTTTTACATTCAGTGATGAAAGCAGTCATTTTCCACTGCAGTGAGCAGTGCTCCCTGAACCTTAAACTCTGCAGTTTCCTGCCTTTGTACTGCCAAAGGGGGTTGGGAGTGTTAACAGTTCAGGACTGTGAGTACTGAGTCAATAGATGTCTTTAACTCCATCTGTAATTTATTAGTTTTAGAAACATAATTGCAAAGTAGAAATGCATGTCTTCATAGCAACTTCTTGACCAGAACAAATCTGAAGTGTTCTGTAGTACATGAAACCCTAAAGGTGAGTATTAGCAGAACAACTCCTTCTGGGCTGAGACAAATTTGATGATGTGCAGCAGAACAGGAATATAGTCCAGTATGAAAATGCATGGAGTCAAATATGAGGATCTTTTGGTGCAGTTTTCTTAGTGCTAGAAGTCCAGTAAGCGTGTAGTTTCATGTAACAGCTAAGACAATTGTCCCTTCCTTTCTTATGCAATTTCCAGCTGAGAGTTTAGTGCTGTGTCCTTTGGTTATGTTTGGTTCTCATGGTAGTTTGCGTTATAGACAGAGTCAGTTTGACAACCCAGTGAAAAGCTCTTCTGTGATATAGTTATTTCTCTGGTTTAGGAAGTTGGAATGATTTACTGTGTGATCAGAGGAATACAAAAGAATATATCAGACTGTTAGTACTATGTACCTCAAGAGTATTGGTTCACTTCTGAGACAATTGACTTGTAACTGCTGTGTTAAGTAATGGTATCAGTATCACCACAACCAAAGTTTGGTGAGTTTTGCTCTTCCAGTGAATCACCTCTGCTATGGCAGAAATATTGAATATGTGTTTTGATCTGTAGCCAACCAGGGACAGTTGAGTTTTTTTATTGTCTTGAGTTTTCTATTATGGACAGATATTTGCTACGGTTTTCATAAATACATTGGGAAGGATTTAGTTATGTCTATATCAGAAAGAAAAACAAATTTGTCTTTAAAGTGCAGGATATCCTGTCTTTCCATATACCTTTTCCAACCAACCCTGTTACTCATCAGGGTTGAAAGATCTAAAGTTGGTTTAAGAAATCCAGGATCACCTTCATTTTCAGAGATTTTTTAGAGAATTGGTGGTTGACCTCTGTGTTTGCAAGTACCGGTTTGAGGGCATTTGTCACCAAGCATTGTGTGGGTTGCAAAACACTCAACTTCTTTTCTAAATGATTGGTGCTCTGTACTTTGCTCTTTGTGCTCCTTTGCTGTCCATTAAGACCATACAGAAGAATGGAAAGAGAGTACTGGTCATTATGTTTGTGGCTTTTTTGTGAAGAATTTGCACCTTTTGAGACAGACTAAACTGATTAGGCCTAGTTTTTTAAACTCTTGGGATTCTCCAATTGCAAAACACGGGTCCAGAATCAATATGTTTGGATTACTTAAGTAACAAAGTAATCAGATTATTTAAATAGCAAAATAATCACCAAGTTTCTGGTTGATGAAAATAAGTCATTTTTATTTGGTGCAAGATCCATGGTTTCTCATTTTAGGAGCAAAATAAAGTTGAATTCATCTGCCTAAATGTGCATAAGAAGGGTGTCCAAATGAAAGAGGATGGTGTCTTTTCTTGAATATCTAATAATGGTACATAAAATTGTTTGTATACATCCCTGTATGAAATGCTTTTATAATGATTAACTCTACAGAGATATATCAGAATAAAACTGATGACATTCTGCTTCTGGTCTGGTACAGAGAATAAAGCTGAGGAGCAGTCAGCTTTGCTTTGAGATAAGGAGTCAATCCTATCTCAATTGACTCTTGTCATATACACATTTACCATGCTGAAACATGTCTGTGTTCAAATAAAATTTCTGCAGATGGGAGCCCCTTCCAAAATGGAAGTCTTTGACATGGAGATAAAAATGGGCATTGAAAGATTGTCAAATGATAGTCATGAAATCTTTAAGTTGGAGAAGACTCTTCAAGATCACAGCGTTCAACCATTAACCTAACACTGCCAAGTCTGTCACTAAACCTGTCCCTAAGCACCACAGCTACACATTTTTCAAGTACCTACAGGGATGGTGATTTTAACACTTCTCTGGGCAGCCTGTTCCAATGCTTGACAACCCTTTCAGTGAAGACATTCTTCCTAATATCCAATCTAAACTTCTGGTGTGACTTGAGGCCATTTTGTCTGATCTTGTTACTTGGGAGAAAAGACTGACCCCCACCTCAATACAACCTCCTTTTAGGTAGTTGTAAAGAGAATAAGGTCTCCCTTCAGCCTCCTTTACTCCAGGCTAAACAACCCCAGCTCATTCAAGGTCTCCCCATAAGACTTGTGCTCCAGAGGCTTCACTCGCTCCGTTACCCTTCTCTGGACAGGCTCCAGCACCTCAGTGTCCTTCTCGTAGTGAGGGGCCCAAAACTGGATACAGCAGTTGAGGTGTGACGTCACCAGTGCCAAGTTCAGGGGGGCAATCACTGCCCTGGTCCTGCTGGCCACACCAGTGCTGATCCAGGCCAGGATGCCACTGGCCTTCTTGGCCACCTGGGCACTACTGGCTCATGTTCAGCTGCTGCCGACCAACCTTCCTAGGTCCTACTCTGCTGCGCAGTTTCCCAGCCACTCTTCCCCCAGCCTGTAGTGGTGCATGGGGTTGTTGTGACCCAAGTGCAGGACCTGGCACTGGGCCTTGTTGAGGCACACACAACTGGCCTCAGTCCATTGATCCAGCCTGTCCGGATCCCTCTGCAGAGCCTTCCTGCCCTCTGGCAGATCAAAACTCCCAGCCAACTTGGTGTTGCCTGCACACTTTCTGAGGATGCGGTTGATTCTCTCATTCAGATCACTGATAAAGAGATTAAACAGGACTGGCCCTGATACTGAGCCCTGGGGATCACCACTGGTGACCAATCATCAGCTGGATGTAACTCCAGTCACTACCACTCTCTGGGCCCAGCCATCCAGCCAGATTTTACCCAGCAAAGAATACACCCATTCACACCATGGGAAGTCACTTTGTCCAGGAGGCTGCTGTGGGAAACAGTGTCAAAGGCTTTACTGAAGTTTGGGTAGACAACATCAAAAGCCTATCCACTGAGTGGGTCACCTGGACATAGGAGATCAGATTGGTCAAGCAGGACCTGCCTTTCAGAAACCCCTGCTGGCTAGCTCTGATCCTCTGGTTGTTCTCTGTGTGTTGTTTGATGGCAGTCAGGATGATCTCCTCCATGACCTTCCCCATCCCAGAGGTCAGGCTCAAAAGCCTGTGGTTCCCCAGATCCTCCTTTCAACCCTTCATGTAGATGGTGTAATATTTGCTGACTTCCAGTCAGCTGGGACCTGCCTGGTTAAGCAGGACTGCTGGTTGTGTCTGGGAAGACACAATAAAGACGCTCTCAGACCTGCCAGGTTCAGCAGAAAGCAGGGAATAAAGACTTTTATTGTTTACATTATTTCATTCTTATACACATCCCAGCTCCACAAGGGATTGGAGAGCATGTCACTTCCTTCTCAATCCCACTGGAGAAGAAAGGTGCTCATCAAAGCTCTCCTATCACAAAAAGAATGAAAAACAGAAAATACCGTTAAGTAAACATTGGCTATTATTTACATGAACTGTGTGAAAGAATTTGACTCCAAGGTTAAAAACAGAAAGCTTACAAAAACCAGGGCAACAGCTGGTAAATGATGGAAGGTGACTTTGCAAGCTTTTTCATCAGCTCTCTCAGTACCCATGGGTAGATGCCATTAGGTGCCATGGACTTACACAAGTCTCTAACCCTTTCTTCCTGTGGGGGTTTCATTCTGCTCCCCATCTCTGTCTTCCATCTCAGGGGGCTGGCTACCCTGAAAACAACTGGACTTGTTATCAAAGACTAAGGCATAAAAGGCATTAAGTACCTCTGTCTTCTCCTCATCATTTTTCACTGTGTTTCCCTCTGCATCCAGTAAAAGATGGAGATATTCCTTAGCCCTCCTTTTGTTGCTAATGCATTTCAAAAATCATTTATTGTTGTCTTTTATGGCAATAGCCAAATTAAGTTCTAGTTGGGCTTTGACCCTTCTAATTTTCTCCCTGCATAACTTCACAACATTCTTGTAATCCTTCAAGTTGCCTGCCCCTCCTTCCAAAGATGATACTCTCTTTCCTTCCCCTGCTGAGATCCAACCAAAGTTCTCTGTTCAGCCAGCCTGGTCTTCTTCCTCACTGGCTCATCTTTCAGCACGTCTCCTGCTCCTGAGCCTTTGGGATTTCTTTCTTAAAGCACATCCAGCCTTCCCGGGCTCCTTTGCCCCTCAGGACTGCCTCCCAAGGGAATCCATCAACCAGTCTCTGAAACAGGCCAAAGTCTGCCCTCCAGAAGTCCAGGGTGGTAGTTCTGCTGGCATTCTCTCCTTACTTCTCCAAGAATCAAAAACTGTCATTTTGTGATTGTGATGCCCAAGACAACTTCCAGCATCACCCACCAGTCCTTCCCTGTTTGCAAACAGCAGGTCCAGTGGGATGCCTTCCCTACTGGCTCCCTCACTGTCTGTGTCAGGAAGCTACACACTCTGAGAACTGCTTCCTCTCTGATGTGTTGTGTTTCCAGCAAACATCTGGTAAGTTGAAATCCTCCACAAGAACAAAGGGTGATAGTGAGANTGCAGGACCTGGCACTGGGCCTTGTTGAGGCACACACAACTGGCCTCAGTCCATTGATCCAGCCTGTCCGGATCCCTCTGCAGAGCCTTCCTGCCCTCTGGCAGATCAAAACTCCCAGCCAACTTGGTGTTGCCTGCACACTTTCTGAGGATGCGGTTGATTCTCTCATTCAGATCACTGATAAAGAGATTAAACAGGACTGGCCCTGATACTGAGCCCTGGGGATCACCACTGGTGACCAATCATCAGCTGGATGTAACTCCAGTCACTACCACTCTCTGGGCCCAGCCATCCAGCCAGATTTTACCCAGCAAAGAATACACCCATTCACACCATGGGAAGTCACTTTGTCCAGGAGGCTGCTGTGGGAAACAGTGTCAAAGGCTTTACTGAAGTTTGGGTAGACAACATCAAAAGCCTATCCACTGAGTGGGTCACCTGGACATAGGAGATCAGATTGGTCAAGCAGGACCTGCCTTTCAGAAACCCCTGCTGGCTAGCTCTGATCCTCTGGTTGTTCTCTGTGTGTTGTTTGATGGCAGTCAGGATGATCTCCTCCATGACCTTCCCCATCCCAGAGGTCAGGCTCAAAAGCCTGTGGTTCCCCAGATCCTCCTTTCAACCCTTCATGTAGATGGTGTAATATTTGCTGACTTCCAGTCAGCTGGGACCTGCCTGGTTAAGCAGGACTGCTGGTTGTGTCTGGGAAGACACAATAAAGACGCTCTCAGACCTGCCAGGTTCAGCAGAAAGCAGGGAATAAAGACTTTTATTGTTTACATTATTTCATTCTTATACACATCCCAGCTCCACAAGGGATTGGAGAGCATGTCACTTCCTTCTCAATCCCACTGGAGAAGAAAGGTGCTCATCAAAGCTCTCCTATCACAAAAAGAATGAAAAACAGAAAATACCGTTAAGTAAACATTGGCTATTATTTACATGAACTGTGTGAAAGAATTTGACTCCAAGGTTAAAAACAGAAAGCTTACAAAAACCAGGGCAACAGCTGGTAAATGATGGAAGGTGACTTTGCAAGCTTTTTCATCAGCTCTCTCAGTACCCATGGGTAGATGCCATTAGGTGCCATGGACTTACACAAGTCTCTAACCCTTTCTTCCTGTGGGGGTTTCATTCTGCTCCCCATCTCTGTCTTCCATCTCAGGGGGCTGGCTACCCTGAAAACAACTGGACTTGTTATCAAAGACTAAGGCATAAAAGGCATTAAGTACCTCTGTCTTCTCCTCATCATTTTTCACTGTGTTTCCCTCTGCATCCAGTAAAAGATGGAGATATTCCTTAGCCTTCCTTTTGTTGCTAATGCATTTCAAAAATCATTTATTGTTGTCTTTTATGGCAATAGCCAAATTAAGTTCTAGTTGGGCTTTGACCCTTCTAATTTTCTCCCTGCATAACTTCACAACATTCTTGTAATCCTTCAAGTTGCCTGCCCCTCCTTCCAAAGATGATACTCTCTTTCCTTCCCCTGCTGAGATCCAACCAAAGTTCTCTGTTCAGCCAGCCTGGTCTTCTTCCTCACTGGCTCATCTTTCAGCACGTCTCCTGCTCCTGAGCCTTTGGGATTTCTTTCTTAAAGCACATCCAGCCTTCCCGGGCTCCTTTGCCCCTCAGGACTGCCTCCCAAGGGAATCCATCAACCAGTCTCTGAAACAGGCCAAAGTCTGCCCTCCAGAAGTCCAGGGTGGTAGTTCTGCTGGCATTCTCTCCTTACTTCTCCAAGAATCAAAAACTGTCATTTTGTGATTGTGATGCCCAAGACAACTTCCAGCATCACCCACCAGTCCTTCCCTGTTTGCAAACAGCAGGTCCAGTGGGATGCCTTCCCTACTGGCTCCCTCACTGTCTGTGTCAGGAAGCTACACACTCTGAGAACTGCTTCCTCTCTGATGTGTTGTGTTTCCAGCAAACATCTGGTAAGTTGAAGTCCTCCACAAGAACAAAGGGTGATAGTGAGACTTCTCCCAGCTGTGTGCATTGGTGTAGATGCACTTCAGTTGGGCTGTCAATCCTGCTCCCTTTTCAGGGAGAGAAGCTGTAATTCCTACATTAAACTTGGAAGGCATTTTGGTTCTTCTGCTGTAAGAAGTTAATTCTTCCTCAATACTTTAAAGCCATTTATAATTTAGGAAAGTAGATATAAATATATGTGATTATAGAATTGTTCGTTTAAGGGAACTGGGTCAGAGTAGTATTCTTCGTTCTTTCTGGCTTAGCTCTTCCTGAAGCTGAAACCTACTACAGTGTCTAGTGGTTATTTGGACCTTATTAAAGAGTAAACATTTAAATCGACATGGCTGTGTTTTCTTAGTTGATTAGAAAAACTGAGATACATCTATCACACTGATTCTCTTTTTACTCTACAGGCTTGGAAAGTTTAGGTACTTTTTCAGAAATAAATTCTCTGGCACTTAGATTGCGGTCCTGCGTAGCTTAAAAGCTAGTGAAGTTTTGCAGATGGCTGCTTATCCAAAATAGGCAGCAGGAGTCCCAGCTTTGATTAGGAGACAAAATAGCAACTTCCTCAATCAATTGCATTTCTTCTGTACCAGGAGTGGTGCTGGAACTTCCCTTGTTGCTTCTGTTTTTACCTAGCAATGTATGTGGTAGGTTGAATTGTTTGTCTTTTCAGGGATACCACATCCCATTTTCATCTCCACTCTCCTCAAGGACAGTGCTGGAGCCATACGTGTGTATCCTCATGCCAAGGGGAAATGATGCCTTACTGTGCTCTAAATTAGTGCTCGACATAAAAATTAGTATTGCAGCAATTACTGTTTGATCTGTGTAGTGTGCTCTCCTGGAGAGCCCCTGTCTAGGCTACATTTCAACTTTATTCAGGTGACATGCAACAAAAGGCTTTCCTTTAGATAAGATGAAATGAGAGAGAAATAGTGACTTTTTGTAGTATAATATTAAATGATTCCTGAATTGCAAGGTTTGTATCTGCTACTATTTGTAGAAACAATTTGAGATTAAAGGATGCCTCAAAATGGCTTCTGTGACTGTTCTGATAGCTGCAAAGGACAATGAAACTTGAGACTTGTTTCTTTTAGTCCAAAATGTCTCTTGAAACTTAGAAGAAGAAGAAAAAAAGACTATCAGAAAAAAATTTAAGCAGGTATAATTGCTATTCTAAGACATTTCGCTAAGGAGAGTAATAATTTGTAGTTTGTTCCTTTGAGTTAAGATAACATATTACATTTCTTAGGTAAAAAAAAGTAACTCTGGCCAGTTCTTACTTTAAGGTTTTATTTTATATGTGCACAGGGTGTGTTGTTTCCCATAAACTTAAAAGCATTTTTGATTCACTGAGGTTCTCCTCCTGCAGGTTAATATAACAATCTTTGTACATGGTATTGTCCTGGAATTGTATAGCTGGTTCTGTTGTTCCCTCTGGGTCCAATGTGTTGCTACCACAGAGCATTCTCTGTGTAAATGTAGTTGCTTTGCTGTAATGCTTTATGGCATGTTTGGCTTGATGACAAGCAGACTGCTGAGAGCTTTCCAAGAATGAGTGGATTTCCACGTCCTTACTAGAGGAATAACTTCTGGCTCTGTTTCAGTGTCAGGAAACTGTCCTAAAATGTGTAGATGAGTCCTTAAAAATCTGGTGAATATTGTAGAGATGGTAAAACAGTTTTTTCCAGTATATCTTTTTGATTAAGTACAGGTAATACAAGAAAGGATCGGAAAATACAGGGATATCTGAAACCAGATTTATAGGTACTGTGTTTGTATTTACGAAGTTAAAAAGTTGAAACATATTTAAAGTTTTCTGTTCCATAGAATTGCTCGCAAAATTTTTTCTGGCACAAAAAGATGGCCAGAAGTTTACTTTCAGCTATTTCTATCTTTAAAAAAAAAAAAAAATCATTTCTGTAAGCTCAGGGACAACATTTAGGGGAGAGAAAAAGGGCAAAGACACTCTTAAGAGGGATCTGTACCTTGCCTTCAGGGCAAGATTGCATGCAAGCATTATATTCTTATTCTCTTGTACTAAATGTTTAAGTGTTGTAGTGCAAGTGTGATTTGTCCTCTGTATTTCTGTGTGTCTCGGGGTCTGAGTTCAGTGAATAAACAAAAAGAAAGGGTGCGAGGGGAAAACTCAAACCTTGCTGCTGCCTTAAATGTTCCATCCTGTCCTTCCACAGGGTAGAAATGTGTGTCCTCTCTCCTTATACTCATTTCCTGCTTTGTCTCCTGTGTCATACAGCTGCCTTCATTTCCTCTTACTATTGTTGTGACCAAGCCACTTTTCCTACTTTCTCAAGAAGTTTTTTCTGTCTGCAGTGCCAAAGTGTCTACAGGTCTTTCCGACCTCTCTTAGGTACTTAAGGTTTCCATAGTTTTTTGTCTCTTGCAAAGTGCAAGCATCGTTATGTTCTAGCACTGTGATTATAAAAACTGAAAATACTTCTCAAAATCAAACTACAGGAATATTTGCATATGTTAAAAAAAATACAATCTTAAACCAAAATTTTCTTTTACATAACTTCCAGTGGAGTTTAATCAGCACCTGAAATAGGCATTTCACATCTATTTACAAAAAAAACCAAAACAAAACAAACCAGGACCTAGAGGTAAGGATAAAGAGCTTTAATTTTTTTCATTATTTCTGTCATTGTTGTCTTTAATATACTAGAACGAGGGGAAGAAACCTGTACATGTCTGCTTTAAAAGCAATTGCCCTGGGATACAGCAATGCTTTTTCCTAATATCAATTATTAATTGTAAAATGTCTTGCAAAGAAGGTTAATCATGTGATGTTTACTCCTTGTCTGTGATTTGCCAAAATTAATTTTTCTAGGGAACCTGCATTAAGGCTTGTTATCTGTTCTACAGGTATGGGGACTCTAAGGGGTTGTCCTGCATTAATTGCTTCAAATTCATCATTTGGTCTTTTAGCAGTTTGTTTGCTTTTATATGCTTCATGTCTGGTACCTTTAATACAGTGTCTTCTCAGCCAGACCTTTGTTGTCTTCTTTGCGTCACAGTAAGTTTTCCTGTGTCATGTGCTTTAGTTTTAAATTCACAACTACGGTTTTTGTCTCCCTCTGCATTCCCATAGTCTGAAAAAAGACAAGGATATCTGCAAAACAAAATTTATCAGGGAAAGACAGAAATGTAACATAAATTTTAGATCACTATTCTGAAGGTAACAATTGAGAACTTTATTACAAAATTAAAGCTAGTAAAAGAAAATATCTTGCAATATAAGAGAAAGAAAACAATCCAGATACCTCTTCTTATATTTCTATGAAAATTAATGTAAGCATGTAATATATCATTGGGGAACAGGTATAAGAAGGAGATAATTCAAAACCAAAGAGAAGATGAAGTTTCTAGGAAACAATCTTAATTTGAAGGTTTTACTTACATATAGGCATATTTTTTCCATATTTCACTGTGCTGATGTAGTAGTCCACTTTCCTAGTGCTGCACAAGTACTCTCCTTGAAAACAGAAGTGAGTACATAATGTGTGTCTTGGGAAAAATCCACATAAACGAACTGAATTGTCTGTCACTTTACATAGCACTATAGCACACTGAGATATTTGAAATTCTTTGGAGGTTTTTAATGTAAAAAAATAAATAGATACAGGTTCTGGAAAGAATAGTTGTGATATACCTCAAGGTAATGCTTTGAAGGCTATCAGCTTGCATACTCCCCATTGACAATAGGATAATGAGAAATTTTATGGTCACAGATGGGTGTTTTAGGTCACTGTCAGGAGATAGTCTCATGGCCAGTCTATTCCATTTTTCTCTCTTTGGTAATGCCTGTGCAAGCCTTTTTAGCATCATCACTGAAGCAGCAGACACAGCTGCAGCGAGTCAAGCACTGAGTTAGCAACCTCATGCTGCTGTTAGCTGACAGCTGTGCACTAAGAAAGTAAAACTTAGGGCAGCATTGTGCAGCTGTTCTGCAGTAGAGAAGCAGATCATTGTCTGCAGAGCTGTGGGTTGCTCCCATCACAGAATTCCAATACCCACAGCCTGGTCAGAATATTCACAGCACAATCCTGCATCCCCTCTCAAGCAAGCAGATGAAGAGGCAATGTATCAGAAGATGAGAGAAAATTGAATAAGTTTGTAGGCCACTGCCTTAAACTTTGTGAACTTCCTTCATGTGTTACAAGAAAGTCTTAAGACTGATAATTCAGCTTCTTTGGAGTTCTCATTAGGCATGCTGTCAGTAGCAGTTACTGGCAGAGCAGAACCTAGTTGCAGTTTGGAGTGGGGTTTTTTTGACTTCTCAGATTTGAACAGATGTTGTAACCTGTTTCCTGGTAGATAAGCTCTCATATTGCAGAGCTGCTGTCTGCCATTTGGTGTAAGCTGTCCTCGGGAGTGAGCCGGATCTTGAGTATCTGTGATTGAGTATCACAGATTGAATTTGTTCATCAGTTGTGTAGTGGCATATTGAAAGCAATTGCAAGGCATTTTGAAAAGCAGGGGAAGTGTATATACTGGTTGGTATCTGTGCATGTAGTGACTGCACAAGCAGGAATGACCTTAAACTGAGAGTAGGTTTAGATCAGATGTTAGGAAGGAATTCCTTTACTATGAGGGTGGTGAGGTACTGGAACAGATGGCTGAGAGAAATTGTGGATGCCTCATCCCTGGAAGTGTTCAAGGCCAGGTTGGATGAGGCTCTGAGCAACCTGGTCTAGGGGAAGGTGTCCCTGCCCCATGGCAGGAGAGTTTGGAACTAAGTGATCTTTAATGTTCATTCCAACCCAACCCATTCTATGATTCTGTAATTCTGTGATTCCTTCTTGAAAACGTTTGAATCCACTGTTGATATTCAAAAAATTTGTCAGACCAGTAAATGTATCAAGTCATTAAGTTACTAACAATTTAGCATTAAGTGAAGGGGAAGTCAAAATAGAACATTCAACTCTTGCTTTTTTCCCATGAGTGAGCAAGTAGCTCTGAACTGGTCTGGCTGTTGGCTGTGGTCTACACATAAATAAATAGGGAGAAGTCACTGATGGATCTTGAGATACACAGGATTTAGTCTAAGAGGGTAAGACATATCCATAGAAACAGCTTTTATTTTTTTTTAATTCTGCTTTTGGTATGTATTGGCACATTTGTGTTAAGGGTTACCTCTCCAGTGTATGGGTTTATTGTATAACAAACAGTATTCTCAGTTCTCTGTCCCCAGGAAAGCATCACTGCCTCCTGGTTTGTCTATGTGACACCTGGAAGTTAAAGAGTTAAGGGAAGTTGCTTGGATTTTTGCATTGAGTTGGTACAAAGCTGGGAAAAGAGCCTTCTCTTCTACCACAGCTTTCAATCTGAAAATTTCAATCTGAAGATTTCTCTGAAACATGATTTTCAAGCAATAGGTCTTTCCTATTATTTTCATTTCCTATTATGACCAGCTTAGTTCAGAACCCCTTTATCCAACAGACTTACACAGGTATAGGACTTTATATACTGCTTTGCCACCTCATAGCTGTGATACCAGTGGCTGCAGAGAAGCAGTAACTTTTGTGTGTTTAATTCAAACATTGTCTTCCATATCTATTTTCACATAAAGATGTTGCGCTGTATGTGTTGATTTAGAAAGGTAAAAAGTTGTGACTAGGGACGTTGAGAACTGCCAGACTGGACAAATTCTGGTTTTCAATTTCTTGCTGGTAATGCCTAGTACTATGTGCATTAGACAAATGGATCTAAAATCTTTATTGATTAGGCTGTGTTTAAAGATGATGTTACTTAGTTGTTCCTTCCTAATGTTAACTAGAAGGTGTAATTCTTGTATGCAGTATTTTGAGGCAGATAGCCCATGGGTTATCTGTTTGAAAAATACTAGGGATTTTTTATGTATATGCAGTAAATAAAAGTCAGAAAAAAGATCCCTGCACACATCCAGTTGTGTTCAAGCCTTGTCAAGCTTTGACAGGATTACAAAAGTCACCACCACTAAATATTTGTTTGTGAATTTAGTTAAGAAGCGTTCCCTCTTAACAGTTTCGATTTGCCTTTGCCAGACTCCTGTTTTACTCCTGTGAATGTAGGAAACTACAACTGCTTTGTGAATTGTGGGGCAGCAGATTCTGTGTGAAGTGAATGTTTCATAGCAGGAAGAACAAACAGATAAGCACATGTATTTGGGGAGGCCCATAAACAATAGGAAAGAAAATGTACCTGTTTCTTGTCTATCTTTTTATTAGCTTCACTGTTTGGAATTAATTGGAATAACAAATTTGTTCACTTCAGTGCAAAGTTTCATCTCCTTTTTCAAGAAAAATAATTCCCTAACTTTTCAAAATAAATCTTATATAGTTTACTTCTATCATTTGTCTTTACTATCAAAACAAAGGTATGTTCAGCGACTGTTTAATTTTTCTCTTTCTAAGAGTACTTAGGCAGAGAAAGCCTAATCCAGAAGGCTGGGTGCCTTGCTGTGTCATCTGCTGGCAGAGAGCTGGGAGTCCTGGGGATTCTTCAGTCAGACGAAAGTTCATAATTCATTCCTTTTGAGCTTTCACAAAATTAATTGAAGTAGAAGCTACAGGACTTCATTCACAAGCCAGAGAAGTAGATCAAGAATGTATTAATGTACCTCAAAAATTTTTCCCCAGAAATACTTTTGAGGATGGGGAGGGGGAAAAAAATCTTCTAGTAGGATCTATTTTTAGAATTAAATTTACTTACCTAATTTTTAAAAATTCATCTGTGTCTAAATCTCATCTATATGCTCTCAGATAAATGCATAAGCGGGAGCACCGCGAAACTTTGACATTTCCAAGGTAAAGGCAGTTGTCTTCCCCTCCTATCCCTTTTCTGCGCTTTGGAACTTCTACAGAAGTTCATATAAATAAAAGTGTTTTTCAGGTAATTTAATCTGAATTGTAGGCAGCCCAAAAACTTCATGTATTTTGATGGTAAATTCAGTATTCTGGATGTGTCAGTTTTGTGTTCCCACAATGCATAACAGTCAAAGAGATTGGCAGAGGAAGAAACTGCAGTTTTGGCAACTAGGTAAGGGGGTTTTTGTACCCAGTGAGGCATGGGGAGACAGTTTGGATTTTAACACAGGCAGAAAACATTCTGACCACATGCTTACACGACCAACAATGAAACAACAAAATATTGACAAGCAGCTACTGTATTTTGATGCATGTAACCTAGGGTTTATCAGTATAGAAACAAAACTGCAATTCAGCAGCACTGTAAGAATCTGGATGTGCACAGATAATACAAGGGGAAGTTTATTCTAGGACCTGTCTCCTTCAGAGCTTCACAGTGTCTGATTTCCCCATAGCCTACATCCTTTCCCATAGCTTGCTCTCACCATGCCAGTAGTGCCTCAGCTTCAGATTTGTGTATGCTGTCTGAGTACAGAATGTATAAAATAAAAGATGGTATTATCTTCAGCTTTCAGATTTAATTGCTGATTAGAACTAGGCTTTTGGGGAAATAAAATATGACACAGGATTTTTGGTTTTGTGGTGAATTTGGAGGGTTTTTTTTCCCTAGGATGTGATGTAATTCTGTAAACTTAAAAATAAAAGCAAAAAACTTTAAACATTTGTGCTCTGCAGTCTCAGGGGACCAGATCTAATGACACATTATTCAGCATCATCTATGGCTTCAAGAGTGTAAAAATTGAGATCTAATGTTAGTATGTTCATATTGTCAGATGACCACCACATTTAAATGTGTAGCTACAGTCCATAGAGTTTGGAATTTCAGACATTGTTTCTGTTATCCTTTGAATAGAAACAGTCAAAGAATGGATCTGGAAGCCAGCAGGAATTTGACATCTGAGCAAAAAATAAGTGTATTTAGCTCCCTTATTTTTCTTTCTTTGTGAGAAATGGTTAGGATGACTTGGTTTTTTCTAATTTTAAAGAAACACTTTTTCCTCATTTAATTCTTATTTCTGTGCAGTAGTGAAATACCATCTTTTCCACTCTTTCTGATATTCTTACAAATGAAGTCTGTAAGTCTTTTAATTTCACTAGCTTGAAGCCTCACCTAAGTAACGCTAAACCAAACCTGTTTGTACACTAATGTTTTGTCACTGAGGTTGCCATCGTTACTTCAGAAGTATGACACCAAGAGGCACTGAGTCTTGGCTAACATATCTTCAGATATTTATTCACCATTCTAGTATTGATTCTTCCTTTCTGACAAATTGTGCCTGTAACATTGCAGTTTTGTCTTAATGGAAGAAGCAGATAATACTTTGATTTTGAGGAGCAGAGAGATGGGGAAAAGGGTGGGCATAGGATCAAATCATCATGGTTGTAGTGATTTTCTTCAGTAAACTAATCAATCTCAGTAGCATTTTTAAAACCTATTTCCAGACTATGTGTTGCCAGCATTGTCTTGCATCAAACCTATAGTGAACGTGGCAGCTGGGGCATTTTACTGGCTGCTGGAAGAAGCTAATGAGTGAAAGACCAGAAGGAATGAGTTCTGGTCTTCCTGGATAGGGCCAGAATTTACAGTGTTGGTAAATAGATTTATGTCATCTAGGAATCACACCCTGTAATCTGTTGTTGAAGTCATATAAATCTGAAATGTTTTTCTCTGCAGTCTCATTTTTAGACAAATGCATGAAATGGGCTCTAGGCTCAATTTAACATTTGAATATGATAAATATGATGGGCTTTACTCAACGTGGCATTTTTCAAGTGGGAAGCCTATAATATGTGTCTAAAGGTAGATAGAACAGTTTAATTTACTGAAAGCTGAAAAACAGACCTGTGCTCCCTAATGCCTATTTGCATGTTCTTAACAAAGGTGCTTAGCAGATAGCTTACACCTTTTCCTTTAAAGAATAAGCTTTCTTGCATTTATCACATGGTAAGAGCATGCATGAAGTAGTTACTGTTGAAAATCTGATCCGTGAGAAATTCATGTCCTCTCTTATTTTGCAGTGATATGCAGATCTCTTTGTATTACAAGGCCTAGCCCCTTTTAATTAACCTCACTGCTGGCATAAGATAAGAAATGTTCTCTTTTTTTAATATATTTTTTCAGAGGTCGGAAGCATTATTTATGAAAAAAAATTGTCATACTGTAACTGTGCAAGCTGAAAGAAAGCTGTATATACTGGCCGGTCAGAATAACTGCAAGTACATATTGCAGTCATTGACAGAGGAGAAAGACGTGATCACAGCTGCCCCAGCATGCAGTCCTTCCTGCTCTGAGAGGTTATTTTGTGGTTATATCGACCGTATATAAGGGTTTCTGGTCTCATGTTAGACTAATTAACCATTCCTCCTGGAGTGCTCTGACACACCAGGACCCTGTAGAGTGCCTCTACAGCACTCACTCCCCACAATCAAATATTTCTGCATTTCACAGTGTATCCATTTTTATCCATAATATCTCCCCATTAGTTTGGGTATTGGAGATTTAACAAGAAGCCTGTATTGCGTGTTTAAATACATCTCACAGTTCCTTGATCAACATGCTATGTCCGTTTTAATGATGAAGCAGCTGAGGTGTTCTGATCAGTGTTCTTAAAGATTATAAAACAGTTTTCAATAAATCACTGGGGTTTTTCCCTTTCTTTGTCATTTGTATATCTGGATTTATAGATGCACGACAGACAAAGTATTGTTTGCAGAACAATGTATGTTTTGCTTCTATAAAAGGAATCGGTTTTGATGGTCTTCAAGGAATTTTTGAGTAATCAGATCTTCCTAGCTTTGATTTTTTTGGCAGATTTGGAGAAAAACTGTGGTTGGCATTTTTTGCCATAGAAGTTGAGAGTGTCAATAGTAGAGCACAAGGTGAAGAGAGTGAAATCAACTATTAAAAATGTTTTTGGTGAAGGAACTTCTTGACTTCATGCCGGAGTACTGCTGACTTGGAAAGTGCATGTCTGGACCTGAAGGCCTTGGTCTGCCATTTTGGGAGACAAGGAGTTAGTTGGGGATGGAAAGACTGGAGTTTGTATTCTTTCTGCTCTGTTACCCATTGCTATCTTCATGGATCTGACACTCTGTTTATCTGACAGTGCACTCAGTACTGCTTCGCCAGGGAAAATTGCACAAAACAAGCCTAGTGCATCAGCATTTTCATTGTGTATTAAGCTGAGCCTCCCTTCACATGGTCACATCCCCTTTTTAATCTGGGATTCCATGTCCCTTTCCCAGTCCAGCCTGTTTCTGTGGTGTCTATTGCTGGTCTCTCTGAGCTTCTGTTTCTGTGGTTTGAGTGTTTTTTGTGTGGCTGAGTGTTAAGACCTGCAGGACTTTTGGAAGTGGTGTTGTTTGGGGGTTAGGCAATACACTGATTTAGTGTTAGTAGTTTGTCATAGACTGAGGTGATGGCCGCGTTCAAGTTGGATTTCCTCCCAGAGATGATGGTGGACCATTGCTCCTTGAATGCAAGCCCTGTGTAAGTATTTTCTCTTCAAGTCTAAGTTATAACTAAAATGATAGTTGGAATTGCTGTCTCAAGCCTCTGCTGTCTGATGGGGCAGAGGGGGACATGAAGGAAAGATAGGAGAGCCTGCAGTTTGTGTTCTTGAAGAAATCCTAGTGGTCATGGAAAATTGATGTTGGTTTCTAGATTGGGGGGGAAAATGGTCTGATAATTGTGGTGATAAGGACTAAGGAGGTATAAAGCTGTTTGACGATATTGTTTATAGTATGCTACAGGTGCTGATATTATAAAATGGATTATTTAAATCAGTTGTGGGGAGAAGATTTTCTGTTCTTCCCTATTAATGACTCCAGACTAAACCTTTCGATTAGGAGTAAAATATTCCTTGAACACTGTTGAGATCATGTTAAGAGTCTCCCAGTTAACAGGAGCCATGTTATGCTCTTGAAGCTACCCATGGAAGACAGGGCTGAAAATTATTATTGGAGAGGATAAAAAATTTCCAACTGTTCTTCACTGAAATGAAAAGGGATAGCTTACACCTTTGTAAAAGGTATTGTTTCTCTTGGCTATTTGGAGATGTGCTGACCCTTTCTGAGTGGAAGGGTGGAGAGGAGTGAAAGGATTTATGATGATTTCCTTCTCTTCTAGTAAGAAGCTTTGTTGATTTTGAGGTCTGTTCATACAGCTATAAAATTATGAGCTTTCCCTAGCATCAGTTTTTCCTTAGGCTCTGAACAGCAATGTATCGATGGGAAAAATTACTAAATGTTACCAGGCTTCAATTTTTTTTTTTTTTTAATTCTATTTGGGGGGAATATGCTTTCAGATGGACAGTGAGAGGAATACTATTTACTGTCATGTGCAGTTAATAAGCCATTCAAACTATCCTGAAAGGAAAAAGAGCAGAGATGAAGAGAGCTGACTACTCTGGAAGAAGACTACCTGTATTCTTCAACAAAGAGTTTGGGGGTGGGGGGAATCATTGTACAGTTGCTGTTCCACTCCCCATGTCCTTTCTAGATTATGTGGGAATTGGTCAGCAATTTTAACCAACTAATCACTATAGCTACAATGGGATGTCGTTACAGGCAGACTTCCACAGAGATAGGTGCTCTGGTGTACCAGGCGGGGAGTACTGATAACAAGACATCACATTGCACCTAACAAATAATGAGGAGTCAATACAGAGAGCAGTGTAGGACTCTCAACTGGCTGGGTGGAGTGTAACACAGCTTTTATTAATAGGATGTAAACTGCTTATTTACAAGGCTAGACAAAATGCCTTGAAACCTATTGAGGATTCCCATACTCAAAACTTCTGTATTGTTGTAGTCTACGAAGTGACTTCTTTTTCTGTGTTAGAATCCTGACATTATTGAACCTGATACAGTCTGTGACTAACTGGATTGTTCAATCTCAGCCTGTTCATGTACAATCTAAGCCTGGTTTTTCGCCAATTATTGTTGAAAGTTCCCTAGTTTCACAAAGAAGTATTGCCTTGTAAACCTTTAAAGAAACTTATCATTGGATCAGTTGATTCTGTTTCTCTGTTTTGAGATGGATCTTCACCTTGGGAAATAGTTACAATTAGTCTCATTTTAAAATGTTGTAGTAACATGCTCTCATTTTCACTGATTACTGATAACTTTGGTAATTTGTAGGTAGATGGAGCTTAGGTTCCTTTTGGTTCTGGTTTCTTTTTCTGTAAAATTTTATATGGTTAAACTAGTGATATTTTTCAGTTACCTCAGCAGATTTATATCCTGAATCCCAGATGTTGGCTACATTATGGGAACAGAGTTTTAAACAGCTGTGTAGAATGTGTTTGGTTTCCAAGTACACAGCTTGCAAATGAATGTGAATGTACTCTCATATGCATACTGGAAATGCACAAGAGTTTCTCTTTATATGTATGTTTTCATCAAACATATTTATAAATGTGTAGAAAATTAATTTTTTCTTTAACTTTGCTGTAAGCATGCTTTTGTCTAGAATCTGTATGAAGATACAAACCAGAAATTCCTTCTTGTTTTTCATAGCTCAAAGAAAATGAATGGCACACTGGATCACCCAGACCAACCTGATCTAGATGCTATCAAAATGTTTGTGGGTCAAGTCCCACGGAGCTGGTGTGAGAAGGATCTAAGAGAACTTTTTGAACAGTATGGTGCTGTCTATGAAATCAATGTCTTGCGAGACAGGAGCCAAAACCCTCCTCAAAGCAAAGGTGAGAACTTCTGTACTTCTCTTGAGAGACTTGGGGTTTGAGCCACTTTCACATAGTTGCAGTCTTAGCTGTGTGCTTCTTCAAACAGCCCTGCAGGAGCTCAGTGTGACCAGGTGTGCATGCAAGCTGGAACTTTATAAAGTCTTTAAGTGTATTCGTCTAATTATACTTGAACTGTGATCCAGTCATTAGCTGAACTGAGAAAAATCATAATTTCTTTCTTTAGAGCTCAGCAGTGATGGAAATGCTTGAGGAGTATGGATTATAATTGCAAAGCAGAACATCCAGTTAATACTGTGTTGCTCCAGAGCATCACTCTGATGCTGTGATATGATCAAAATGTTGCTAGATGGGACACGGTTTTAGATAAAACATGAAATGGAGGTCTTAGTTGTTTGTGTAAATCGAATACTTGTAAACATGAAATCCTTATTAAATTTTGTGCCTAGATTTGCAGTTCAGTTACATGCAGTATTTCCTGTGAAGCTAGGTAGAGTTTTGGTACTAGGAAATAATTGAGTTCAAAAATGAAGCAGCCAACAGATATATCTAAGTGTTTGTTTTAGTGGTGTAGTAGTGAGGTTGGGTCAGTTCTGAACATATTCTATTTTATTACACTTGGAAATCTTCTTTAAATTGTCACAATCAGTAGCACTTACCTGTTTCAGTGCCTAACCTCTTCTACTTATACATTTTGCACTGGAAGGATGGAAGTGGGGCTTGCAATTACTGTACAGCAGTCCAAGATTGAGTGTTCTTTTCTGGTGAGCATTTTGTTTCAATTGCAGGGTGCTGTTTTGTTACATTTTATACCCGTAAAGCTGCACTAGAAGCACAGAACGCTCTTCACAACATGAAGATCCTCCCAGGGGTAAGAGCAGAGCCCTGCTTTCTTCACAACTCTGTTTTGTTCCTCTGAGCTCTAGCACCACTGAAGCACAAACATGTTATGTTGTCCTAAAATAATGTTGTAAAAAAACTATTCAAAAGATCACTGTTATGAGATCTGTATAATAACAGATCTTAGGGGAATTTTGGAGTATTCAAAAGAATAATATGGTAGTGAAGTGGGTGGGCATGGCTTTTATAATACTCTGAGGAGGAGTGATGGCATATAATTAGGAAAGCCTTTTTTCTTGCAATTTTTGTAGTGTTACATATGCACCTCTCTAGAGGCAATTTAGGCTACAATTTCTTTCTTTCAAAATTCTTATGGGATGTATTTCATATAGCACGAAGTGAGTGTATCTGGGATTAAACAATCTTTTTACATTTTAGATGCACCATCCTATCCAGATGAAACCAGCTGACAGTGAAAAGAGTAATGGTAAGCTTTACTAAAAACCAAGTTTGGTGTCATCATTTGTGCTAGTGAGGAAGCTTGAAGCTTTCCTTTTTGCTTAACAGCTTCTGATGAAATCTTGAATTGGAGGCCTTATTTTTTAAAGAAAAAAAGTGAAAAGAGAAAAGTGTGTTTTCAATATAGTAGGTAGTGTGAGTGATGTTTCTAGAATTCCATGACTCAGAGTATCTCCCCCACTGCTGCTTGTCGTACAACCACGTTGTCAGTTAGGGAAACATCCAGTGAGTTCTTCTTTGTACTAAGGTGGTTTAAGTCTTTGTTGGGGACATGGACAGTGGGATTGAGTGCATCCTCAGCAAGCTTATGGGTGATGTCAAGCTGAGTGCTGTGGTTGATACCCTAGAAGGAAAGGAAGGCATCCAGAGGAGCCCTAACGGGCTGACAAGGTGAGCCTGTGCCGACCTTATGAAGTTCAGCAAGGCCAAGTGCAACGTCCTGCAAACATGGATACAGGCTGGGTGATGAGTGGATTGAGAGCAGCCCTGAGAAGGACTCGGGGGTATCGGTGGCTGAAAAACTGAATATAAACTGGCAGTGTGCACTTGCAGCCCAGAAAGCCAGTCATATCCTGGGCTGCATCTAAAGGAGGGGCAACAGGTTGAGGGGGTGATTCTCCCTCTCTGCTGTCATGATACCCCTCCTGTTGTACTGCATCCAGCTCTGGGCCTCCAGCATAAGACATGGACCTGCTCAAGCATGTTCAGGGAAGGGCCATCGAGATAATCAGAGGGATGGAGCACCTTCCCTAAGAGGACAGGCTGAGAGAGTTGGGCTTGTTCTCCCTGGAGAAGAGAAGGCTCCAGAGAGACCTTCCAGCAGCCTTCCAGAGGGGGCTTACAAGAAGGATGTGGAGGGATTGTTTATCTAGGAGTCTAGTGATAGCACAAGGGATAATGGTATTAAATTGAAAGAGATTTAGATTAGACTTTGCGAAGAAGTTCTTTACTGTGAGGATGGTGAGACACTGGAACAGGTTACCTATGGATGGAAGATGTGGATGAGGAACTGTGGATGCCCCATCCTTGGAAGTGTTCAAGACCTGTCTGGATGGGGCTTTGAGCAGCCTGGTCTAGTCAAAGGAACTAGGTGATCTTTAAGGTCCTTTCCAAACCAAACTATTCTATGATTCTATGAAATCTGTATGATTTTATGCCTTTTCAAGTGTTTGTCCAATGTGAAGCAAGGCCTGCTGCAGCTAGAGTGGGAGTCAAAAATACTTCTTGTAGCATAAAAGAGAGGTTGAGATTTAACAGCAGTTCAGTAGAGAGGAAAAACAGAATATTTCTGCACATTGGCCATTTCAGATGGATTAAGAATTTAGCATCCACCACTGGGTAAATGATCATTTATCCATGCATTTCCTTGTGAGTTTATATACATATACATACATGCATGTATCTGTATTGCTGCAACATAAGCAAAGAAAGCGTTTAGCATCCTGTAGTTTCAGCCTTTCTAGGCTTGGCCAAATTTTATTTCCTTCATTTGCAGTAGTTTGTGTTGCATCATGGAGAAGATAGTCCTGGTTTGAGAAAGCTTGCCTCTTAATATAATTGAAAACAGAAGATGGAATAAATGGGTAACATATAGTAGGAGTAATTCCATCTGCAGATTCCTCCATAGATATACAGGTCATGTTCCTTTGTAAATATATCTAGAAAGGAGAATTCTTTTGAAGTATTGTTGGGAGGAGAACAGAACAGGTTCTCTAAACTAAAACTGATCTTGCATTACATACAAACACACATACAAATATCCTGGGAAATAATGGAATGAGAAAGAAGTGTTTAATGGAATTTTAGGATGGTAATTCTGAGGCTATTATTTAACTCTGAGTGTTAAAAAAGTGAAGGTGACAACAATAAATAAGAAAGCATTAGTTATGGAAGTATTCGAACTTACCACTAAGAAAAGGGATTCTGGATCTCTTGAACTAAAATGGACTGCTAAAAGGATTTGAAAGCAGCTTTCTGCTCCAAGACCAGAAAGTGAATTGGGTACCATATTAAGATTTAATGGCCAGTTAAAGTCATGTCTGCAGGAATAGTTTGGAGTTTTCCTTTCCAGCACCATAGAAGACTCAACAAATAAGTTGATTTCCCCTCACCATAGCACTGAACAGGAGAAGACTTTATTAAAGGTTCAAAATGTGCTAGAGCCTTCATCATACTATATTTTATATTGTAATGAATGTTGTATATGTAAATGGTTTTATATTTTCAAATGGTATTCTGAATAATTTGCTTCATCCTTTAAAAGAAAGTGTTTCAGAGATGATTAGCATCCTTAAATAAGTAAATCTAGAGTATAAAATTCTGCTCTGATTTCAAATTTACCCCCTGTCTCTCAAATGACCTTTAATTGACATTAGTAACAACTAACTAAAAAATTAAGAGAAATGTCCTTCTGAACCATTTATTTTAAAACAGTCTGCACACTGAAAGGTATTCTTCAACTCTTAATTTATCTGGTAGCATCAGTATGTAGAGCCAAGAAACAGTACCACATAGCCCATGGTTTGATTTGAGGTGTTATTTTTGTGCTTTTGGTGCAGATCAGAATGGGCGTATTGCTAACAGAAATAAAAGTTATCTGTTTTAGCAACTGTCGTTGCTTTCACTGTTGAGAGAGGAGCATGAGGAAATGGGCATATCTAAATTTAAGTGATTGGCATGAGGCTAGAAAGAAGCTTTCTGCAGTTTACCTGCTTGTTTATATGCAGTTAGGTATATGTTGGTAGTCTAAAGATAGAATAGGCAGAGGAAGGACAATCAAAGTAGTCCAATAAACCACATTCAAGCCTTCTCTTACCTGGAACTGAAGAGATACTGGGAAGTGCTGAATCTGATATATTTTTTTACTTTTTTTTACATTCCTCTTGTTCACAGTCTTCATAAGCTAAAAGTAGTCAGCAAGTTAGGAACAGCAAACATAAAACAGGAATCCATAAGGTTCATTAAAGTACCTCATATGCATCCTCTTAAATTGAAGACACAGTCCATTACTGGGAATCTGGTTTTGATAAGCCCATATCCCAAATACAAGGGAAATAACTGCAGTTAATGGAGAAGACTTGACAAAATAAGATCTAGTAAGCACATATTTGCTGGTAATACTTTTTATCTTTTGATTCCTTAGCAGTAGAAGATAGGAAGTTGTTTATTGGAATGATATCCAAGAAGTGCAATGAAAATGATATTCGAGTGATGTTCTCCCCCTTTGGGCAGATTGAAGAATGCAGGATATTACGGGGCCCGGATGGTCTGAGCCGAGGTAAGCAAAGCAAGAAGCTTTGTTGGCAGTTTGAGGATGCTGGAGGCTGCCTTTTGCAACTCAACCTGGCATTTGAGCTTTTTTGGTGATTCCCACCTACACTCCCTCCCTTCCCAGTAAGCATTTTCTTTCCTATATTCGCCCCAATAATTGTGGAGGTAGTGAACAACTTGATTCCTTTTTGTTCTTTCCCCAGGTTGTGCATTTGTGACTTTTACAACAAGAGCCATGGCACAAACAGCAATCAAAGCAATGCACCAAGCACAAACCATGGAGGTAAAACTAGTTAGTGGGTGTCAGGAGCAGATGTAATTTGTCAGGCAGTCACTATGGAGTTTAAGGGACTAGAGAGCAGAGAGAAGGATAAGTGCAGTTGTGTGCTTCTTCACAAATACTGCTCCTGGACCTTTGTGTTTATTCTGCTCTATTTTTAGAGTTTGATAGAAACTTCATCTGCAGAGAAAATACCAAAATACAAAATAGAATTAAAAGCCAACAAGATTTTGAGCCTTTGATGAAATGTACTATTTGAATATATGTATGTCTGTATGTATGCATAGAGGAGGAGGGAAATGCTTCCAATGACTGGGTCTTAATGCAGTATTTTTGTGACTGCTGGGGATAGCAAGTATGTAATTGTTTGAATTGCTGTTTGCAGGGTTGCTCTTCTCCCATTGTTGTAAAATTTGCAGACACGCAGAAGGACAAAGAGCAGAAACGAATTGCTCAGCAACTTCAGCAACAAATGCAACAAATCAGTGCTGCCTCGATTTGGGGAAACCTGGCTGGTCTCAACACACTTGGACCCCAGTACTTAGCAGTGAGTTTCTGATTTGGGTTCTTTCCTTCTCTTCAGGGATTGCAGTGTCTGACTGTCTTGCAGTGTTTAATATATTCATTTTTAGAAGGCTCCTGGTAGATGGGAGCTGGGTTCTTAATTCCTGTTTTGTGGATGAGAAGGCTGAAATTGTGTTACGTGCTCTCATCTAGTTGGGATACGTTTAAGGGAGGATTTCAACCCCAGTCATAGTAGCCCTAATTACTGAAACCTTGGGTTTTTCTCTTGCATTCTGTAGAATATGTTTTTTTCTTTATATACTGCTCCCTCAATGTTTTCTATATAAACACCCTTTTCATGTCTATCTAATGACATAGTTCTTGTATTCCTTATACTTTTCCTTTGTTTCTGTCATCCTCTTCCAGTGAAACCTGGAACAGTACTTGTTACTGTCCAAATAGAAAAGATGATCAGATTGGAAGCAGAGCAAATAAACCCCAGCAATAAAAACCAACCAACCAACCAAATAAAAACAAACTCTACAGAAAATAGAAAGAAGCTACTCTCTTTAGCAAAAATGATGTAACAGAAGGTAGACTGCAGTTTCATTTTGGTTGATTTTGCTGGGTCCCTAAAGGATGAACTTTTCAAAAATTGATGTGCTCTGATTTATGCGGTTGCCAGAGTAGCTCTGAGAACTGTATTCATGCAAAGTAAAGTCTGAGGAACAGAAAAGGAAAATTTCATCTCATTCTTGAATGGTGTATAGTTGAAATGCAGCAATTCTCTTAATACTTTTTTAGTTTGGGTAGATTGGATTTTTTTTATAACACCAACTAGTTAATGGAGAAAAGTATTGGAAATCTTTAAATAGCTTCTGAGCTGAGGTTTGAAATATGTCATGTATACTGTGCGTAAGGAAGGTAGAGGAGGTTGCCTCTCATGGTGGCTCTTTGGTTTTGATATGGCATTGCCATTTATCCTGTGCTGGCAGTGTCAGCTGTAAAGTCTGTTTTGAGGTAGCGTATCCTTAGGGGGGGCAGTCCTGCCTTAGGTGCTTTGAATAGGAATTCTCTCTCACTACTGATTCTACTGGTTTTGTCTTGGTGTATTGGCTATAATCTTCCCTCAGCATTGTGCTGTTGAGTGAGCAAAGCATTGTGCTGTTGCTTTGGCTGCAGTGTGATGCACGGGCTATGTGGAGCTTCACTGGCTGTATTGTTCTGGGAATTCTCTTTACGCTTTGCTATGTTGTGGTGCATGGCTGCAGGAATTAATTTGTGACGGCGCTCTGGCTGTGGTGTGATACAGTTTCTCCCAGAAGCAGAGCCAGCCCTCACTCTCACTCTTGTTTTGTTTTTTGGTGTAATGTCTAGCTTTATTTGCAGCTCCTTCAGCAGACAGCAGCTGCTTCATCTGGGAACCTGAACACACTGAGCAGCCTCCACCCAATGGGAGGTGAGTTTTTTTCCACCAGAACACAAATTCAGTGCCAAACAAAAGAGAAGAAGGGTAGAGAAAGTACCCAAAAGGCTGTAGGCATTTTATTCTCATTTGAAGTAAGTAGTCCTGAGTTTACCGACTCCTTTGAAATGACAGGAATTCTGTGCTACAAGTGTGGATGTTCCTACTTAATCTTAGTTAACTATTGTCCCCAAGGTAAGTGGTGGTATCTACCTGACCTCTGGCATTTAAAATTATCTTCCCTTACAGATAGCAAAAAGAATGCTCTCTGCGTTTGTTTTCATCCAAACAGGTGCATACAGGAAGAACTGTGTTTTGAAATACACTCTAATGCACATGTATTCAGTGATACCAGATTCTTAGTTTTCCTATTTCCAAGGTATTCAAAAACAAAGCATGGAAGTTGGAAATACGCTGTTGCTAAAACTGTGAGCTAGTCCTTCATTCAGATTCTTTTATTCATTCACTTGAATTACAGTTAATTATGCCATTGCTTTTAGGGAAATACCAGCTTCATAGATAATGAGCCAAATTCCTTGCTGTGGACTGCTAGTCAGAATATTCACTGAGTATAGCAGTCCTGGGGCTGTAAATTGGTTGTCCCGTTTGTCTTCACACAGTTGGGAATGATAAAACATGTTAGCAACTCCATTCACTACATTATCTAAATTCTTCTACTGGCAGAAAAATCTATAGTTTTGATTTTAATACTGAACACTTTTAACTTTTCAAATTGCCTCCTGGAATTTTGTGGTGGTTGCCAATATCACATGCCCTGTCTGTGTAGAAGTTCATCCAAAAATGTCTTTGTAGATCTGACTTGTGTTGGCTGGTGCACCCACCAGTAACAAATACAAGCATTTTCAAAGTCTTATATTTTCATTTGTAAGAATTTTGATTTATACTGGAAGTTGATTCTAAATTCAGCTTCCTACTTTGACTTCTTTCATGTTAGACCTCTTCAGAGCTCTTAGATCTAAGACTCTTGCAAAAAGCAATTTTTTTAAAAAACGGTTTCACTAGTATCCTGTGTGGTGGTGATCTATTTTGTTATGCACATGATGCTTCCTTTTCTACCCCCTTGTGTCTGCTTAAAAACAAGATGTAATAAAGGAGAAGGTACAGCAATAAGGACTGGGTCAGAGGGAAGGGGGTAACTAGCTGAGATTGAGAAGTTTCCAGGGTAATTCTGTCTTCACTATTAAAAAAAAAACCTCCAAGTTTAAAAATTGAGAAACCAGACATATAAATAGCATGTTGCATGGTTATTCCAAATCTGTGATTCTCTACAGAAAAAGTTTTAGTTTTAAGGTCTTGATAGTATCTCAGTTGATCTTCTTTCTTGAAATTCATAGAAAGAAAAATTAAGTAGGTAATTAGATCCCAAACTATATCAGACTTTGTAGACAAAATTTAATCTTGACGCTGTTTGAAAGCAGATGGGAAAACAGTGTGATGACAAGAGGACAGGTGCAGTGTGCACATGACAAACTGCTTCAGTAAGGAACAAGCTGCTCTGTTCTTCATTAGCGCCAACACTTGGACTTTTAACCCTCTGTAGCACAATAAAAGCAAAATAGAAAGCCTTTTGATTTTAACTTCATGCTGTTATGTTACAATGGAATCTTGCATATCCAAATAAAGGCAGAATCCCCCTGTTTTGGCAACTAAATTTGCGTAGGGAAACAGACCCTGCCACAAAGAGAAAACAATTTAAAAAGTTAAAAAACGCAAACAAATGCTACTAAAGGTATTAGAATTATTTTAGAAAATAATTAGTTTATGCTGCATTGTCACATTCTTATGTTGTCTGTTTACATGCTTAAATTACAAAACTGATGTTTTAATTATTTGAGATGTGTGCTTTGCTCCCAAGATCTTACTAAGTATCCAAAAGATGAGATACCATCTCTGCTTAGGATGTTCTGATGTTGTTAAATTAAAGGTGATTAATTTAGTTTTGTTTTTAATTATGTTGGGAATAAGTATTAGAGATTGTCTGAAGTCAGATGAAGAGAGGAGGAATTGTTAAAGTAATCAAAGGTAGAGACAAAAAAATGGAAAGTAAGGGAAAAGTGAAGGGAGGCAGAATTGGAAGAATGGGGCTAGTCTACCAAAGGATGGCTAAAATACAGAATTCAGGAGGAAGTCCATTTTAATGATAATCGTGTGGCAGGCAAAAAGGCCAGAGTACAGTCAGTACTGACCAAATGGTTTCATTCAAAAACAATGGTTCAAGATGAAGGTGAATCAGATGAATAAATTGACCAGTAAAATTCATAAACACAGGGGTCTCTTCCTCCCCCTGCAGTATTCCTTGCTCCCTATACGCAGCACGCCTGAGGTTTCCTGTTTTCCTTGCCAGTGTGTTTCACCAGCCTACACATACATTGGCTGGTCTGTGGTCAGGAGTTGCCACTTAACAATTGACTCACAATTGACTGCTGCTTCTTGGCTGCCAGGAAGAGCAAACAAAACATGCTGATGCTCAGCTGATGGTGGGTTAAAGCCATTACTTTGTGGCCACTGTGGTGTGAGACCTTTGTGAAAGAATTTGCAGTTACTGCTGTCCCCATACAAAGAGCGTGGAGGGACAGGAGAGTGGAAGAAGTTACTGATGTGGTGTCTAGGCAGGTTCTCTAGCTTGCGCATGAGCTCTCAGACCCTGACTTCACTCTTAGGCTTTTGTTGACTGGAGAGAACACTGCTTGAAAATTTCTATACTTTGGAGTCTCCATCTGGGGTATTGACTACCTGGCCTCTTCCCAAATCACATCTATCTGGGCAAAGAAGAACTTTTTAATTATAGCAAGGAATTGCGATGTAGAAAAGACCAGTAATTAGTATTAAGCCTGTTGCTTTTAAGCTCCCTCCCGTTCCTCCCTTTTGATGAGGCTGCTGGATCTGTTACACTTGTGTGATAGTGGCTCTGTCAGGAGAAACTCTGCATTCTTCCCTGTGTTGCAGGACTGAATGCGATGCAGTTACAGAACCTGGCCGCACTGGCAGCTGCAGCCAGTGCAGCTCAGAACACACCGAGTGGCACCGCTGCACTCACCTCCTCCAGCAGCCCCCTGAGTGTGCTCACCAGCTCAGGTAAGACACTGCCAGTGCTGTAGCCTGACATGCATTGCCTTGGAAGTCCTTTCAGGACAGATGTCAGCTGTTTTGTCTATCCATTTTTGTCACTTTCATGTTGATCTTTAATAGATAAACAGTTTACTAGTAGATTCACTGGCCTCTGTTTAGGGTAGATATCTTTGCCACCAGCAAAGGCTTTTTTACCTGCTGTGTCTCTTCCTCCAAACGGTCAGACTAATTTAGAGTAAGAAGAATTTTTGAGGTCATCACAAAGCAGAAAGGTAGGTGACCTCCTTCCAGTCATGTTATTACAATACCGTCACATATTTGGTTTATCTGTGATTTTAGGCAGGCACTGTGGTAAATACACCCTGTTCCTCTGAATATGGAAACAGAAAATGCCTTTAGCATGAGGTAATGCATTCTGTGCACTAGAACAATACAGTTTATATATTCCATTAATGAAGATAAGGATATTATAACTTCCTCATAAAAGTAGAATAAACAGACACCTAGCACTTTTACTGGAAAGTAGTTGTCTAGAACTTAATGTATGAGTTGCACATGAAAGTCAGTATCTTCCTTTTGTGTGGCTTTTTTGTGTTTTGTTTGTTTTTGGTTGAGTTTTTTAACTTTAGGTTATGTACATTAACCAGAGATACTAGAAGGTCCAAGTAGTGTTCTTTCGCTGCCTTATTGTTAAATGTGATCCTTAAATGCAACAAGCAAAGAACTAAAAATAAATTCAATTGTGCTTATGGCAGACATGCTAAGTTTTTATCACAAGCGAGGATCAGTATTCTACTCAGTTATTTCTATCCTAGTTTGAGTTATTACTAAATCCTGGCATGAGAAGGGAGACCCTGTATTTTCAGGGTGTCAGTTTTCCAGCATCTCTGGCTTCTGTCCTAGAGTTGACATCCCCACTGTGATTGTGAGAGACCAAAGAGGGTTGGAAGGAGGGGGGTTTTACATTTCCGCAGGTAGATTTTGAATTGCGTAGGAGGACCAAGGAGCCGGGCTAAGAGATTATAAAGAGATTACAAGGAAAAGCTCTTTAGAAAACCTTATGTCACATGATTGGGAGTTAAACCATGGGTGCTTTGCACAGTTTTCTACTTAAAGAAATTCCGAAGGAAGAATTTAGTTCAAAGAGTGTTCTGTTGCTGGGCATTTTTTACATAAAAACTTAGTGGTCTGCAATCCTTAAAAGATTGAAATTTTTAAATTTATCTTGACTCCCAGCTATGTATCCTATTCTATAATTAAAAAACAAACAAATGAAAACAAATAAAAAACAATGAAGAGTTCAAGGTACAGAAGAGCTGCATTTATAACCCACTGATGTTTCTTCATCATAAGGAAAACATGAAGGTGAATACATCTGAGAGTTTCTCCTTTATTTCCTCATGCTTTGTCAGGTTACAGTTTGCTGTGACTGGCATTTAGAACTAAGATTTCCCAGTTGGCCGTCACATCTAATGACTGCGGAAAGTTAGTTCCCAGTTTTGTTGAGGTGGAGAAAGGGGCTGGCAGGTTGTGAAGTTCAAGTATCAGATGTGCTAGAAAAAGCAGAGACAGCCTCGTATCAGAAGCATGCGGTGAAAGGACAAGGGCGATGGACACAAGTTGCAGCTGAGAAAATTCTGATTAGATAGAAGAATAAAATTAATGACAAGAGTGATCAAGCTCAGGAACAAGGTGCCAGAGGGGCTATGGAATCTCCATCATTTCAGAGACTGAGAATGCAATCAGAAAGGACCCTTTCAAATTCAGAGGTTAGACCATCTCTGAGCAGACTGTTAGACAGGATGATCCACAGAGGTTCCTTTCAAATGAAGTTACGCTACTATTGAATGATTTTTTGGAATTGTTTCCCCCCCCTGTGAATTTTGGCTGTTCCACAGAACAATGCAGGTTCCTTTTTCCTTGATGAGAGACATATTTGAGGACTCTATTATTTTTTATCATGTTGGTGGGGGGGCTAGGGGGTGGGGAGCAGCCCATTTTCCAGTACTTTCTGTGCTGAATCCAAATAACTTTCTGTTGGTCAGTAATATCAATAAATGATTGTGTGTCAACAATTCAGTCATCATGATGGATCATTTGTATTAATATCCTATACAGATGTATCAGTTCACTCTTCACAGGCTTGTAACATGAAGCAGGCACTATTGTATTGCTCTTTAAATCTAATTTCAAGTATAACTTTAAAGAGGGAAGATTAGCTTTCTTCAAAAGAAATAAAAAGTTTTGGAAGGCATATGGTCTATAAGTAGTCACTGACATCAATCTCTGAAACAGTTCTAGTGCTTTTCCTTAGAGGTATAAATATGCTTCACCTTTTAAAACTGTTCAGATTGGGAAGAGGAGAAGCCTCAGTGTGTACAGACACATTCAATCCCATGATAATTGCCTGTAATTATACAGCTTTTTAACTCTCTAGTCTTTAAGCAAACTTGAAAGTCTATTTGGATTAATATTCATACATGCATTCACTCTGTATGTATTCACATAGCAGGCTGTTGGACTCCACACAGAAAACATCTATCCCTCCTGAACCACACCTAGACCTTGAAGAAACTCAGTATATAGCAGTTCAGTACCACATGTTAGTAAGTGCTTGCCTTGTCTGAGGGACATATGGTAACATCTACTGTGATAACCTCTTAAACCTAACTGCAGATGAGATGACTAACTCTTTGACTTCTCTCCATCTGTCATCCAAATGTTCACCTGATGCTTATTTGGATCATTGGTGGAAAAATCCAGACAGTCCTTCTGCACAGTTGCCTTCTTGATTTCCTTTCATCTTCACTGATATCGTTTGAGTCTGGGGAACTTGGAAGTCTACACAGTGCAGTTCATGGACTCTGCATAGGTTACGTGTCAAAATGGTTCACCTCAGAGGGGTTACATATTGTGATTGTGCTGTCTTCCTGCCCATTTCAGACAATTTTCCTTAGATAGTTCCAAGCACAATTGTGTGTTTTGATGCAGAATGGGATGAAGTGAAACCTTCAACCTTCCAGAAGATCAGCTGCTCTTGGAACTGAACAGTCAGCTGCTGTTAGGTAGTTATTGTTGCAGAGATCATGACCACAGACAAACTCACTTAAACTGCTAGCTCGTGAAAGGGACATTCAAGAAAATATTATAGAAGTATCTCAGGATAGGAGTGTCTTGTCTGTTGTCTCTTTGACCTGAGCACCAATAAGAAGTCTGCTCCAGAGCAGAATAGAATGGTTGCAAACACTGAGGTATGTTTCCATTTCTCCTCCTTCTAAGGGCACCTTCAAAGGTCCAGCAAAGCTTAGGTGATTTTCCTGGCCTTGGTGTGTCTCTGACAAAATTGTTTTCAGAGATAGCATAGTATTTCTGGTTTTACTGGAACTAATTCCAGTACAGTTCAGTCAGATTCATCACCTGAATTTAACTTGTCTTCAGGTCATTGCTTGGATGCTGCGTGACTGAATTAGGACAGACTTACTGTTCCCTCAGTTTTCCTACCTCCACAAGTTTCCCTACCTCCACAAGGACTTGCTGTCCTTATCCAAGTTTCATTATCTTTGTAATCATATATCTTTCAATATCTTTCTACAAAGCTGTTCTTTATTACATATTCAAATTTTCTGAAAACTTTCCTAAGTATTTTCAGCTACTTCTGTTAGAGTTAGCCTTTTTGACTAAATACTAAATAACTCAGTATATAGATCTAAGAAACCTAACCAAACCCAACAACCCACCAAAAACTGCACAGAAACAATGTTAGGAATTAGGGATGGAGTAAAGAACATGTATAAAATAGTACTGGTTTTCCATCCCCATTGCTTTGTTCTCTTTTCTGATCTAAAATATGACACAAGGAAAACAGTAGAACAGAAATGATGACTAGAACTGTGGAACTCCTCCCCTATTAGGAACAGCCTGAAAAATAGAAGACTGACATGGGAGAAGGATGTGATTACAGCCTAGAGAAATACATTAGTGTTGTGATGAAGATGAATAGGGAAAAAACAGATATTAGATAATTCAAGAAAATAACTGCAGGATACCAGATCAAGTTGTCCCCTGATAATTTAAAAATAAAAATCAGATTTCTCTTAGCATACTGCATGATCAAATTGCAGAAGTTGTGCCTTAGAACATAGTAGCATCCAACAATTTGCTGTTCAAATTATGCTGAAATTAATGAATGAAAATCATAACTTTATTACAAAGACACTGCCTTTGGCTGAAAAAATCCTAGATTCACAGATGGCTGTGTTGGTATACAGACTATACATAGGAAGCATTCCTTTGTAATTGCCCTGTATTTCTGCTCTACTGTTGCTTAACTGCCTTTTGTCATCATCAGAAAGGGGATGCTGTCTCCAATTCCTACATACATAGGATAAAGAAAATACAGACAAGTCTTCAGTTTTCTTGGCATTTTCAGTGCTAAAGCATTTCTTGTTTTGCCTAAAGAAATTTCTGATAAAGGCAGCTAAACTAAAATAACTGTGTGATCAGCTTTTTTAGTGGTTTAACTGAATTTATTTAAAATCACAACCTTTTAAAGTAGGGAAGATATCAGTTTTCTCTCTCACTTTGCTCTCTAGCCTTTTTTTCCTTAGCTGCTACTATTTTATTTGGGATAGGTTTGGGAGGGTTTTTAAATGGTGTTCTCATCTGTCAAATGTAGTGTCTTTTTGAAGTATAAAGATCAGGAATGAAATGTTGCAGAAGCAAGTGAAAATCAGGGTAACTATGATTTCTGAACTCTGGCTTTTCTTCAGCCAGCTGTGCTATTTTTTCTACCAACTTGAGGGTTATACTGTAACTTGTTCTCTGCGTTTAATATGCTGCTGATAGTAAGACAGGAATTGTCTCCTTTTCATCAGGGTAAGTATCTTGAAGTACAGTTTGGTACATTGTCTTTCAATTTTTGATTTATTAGGAGAGTTTGTCTAAACATGTACTAGAGGAGGTTTTTCATTTCTTCTGTTAGTACAAAATGCGGTATGGAGTGCAGCTCTCTGGTTCTCATCCAGCTTTCGTTAGATACAACTACTTTTGTTAGGTACAGCTTTCGCTGGGGCTTGTTAGGCTGTATTCCATTTAAATAGTTCCAATATCCCACCCCAGCTGAGACTTTGTCCCACATATATGAAGTGGTAAATATGGAGTGTGTGTGAAACTGCTTGCAAGATGCTAACAATTCCTTTAAAAGTTTAAATGGATGTATGCAGCATAATTGAGAATCACAGAAACATCAGGAAAACTGAAAATGCCTCAAATTCAGTTCTTCTCTTACCCCTTGGTCAAACCAATAAATTCCTCTTGAAAGGAGACTACAAGATGCCTCTACAGCATCAGTCTTCAGTATCTTTTAATCTTTAGCAGCCATAAATATATTCTAGTGCATCTTGTGCAGTGAATTTAAAGTTCTTGGTTAATAGCAATATGCATAGCTTTTCTTTTTCACTAGTGCACAAACCTGTTAGAAAAACTACTGCTATATAATCATAAAAATACTATGCATTTCTTATTTTATCACGTCGATAAATCTTTGTAGATGACCTCAATTTGAACTTCTGTTTCTTTTGATATACCCGTGTGGAAAACTTTTTTTTCTCATGATTTTGATGTTGACTTCTGTAGAACTAACTAGAAATTGGTGGGCCATGTAAGCTGTTACTCTGCTGGATACTATATCTGTAGACTTCTCTTACTGAGTCAGTGTCCTCGAAGATGCTGCTGGAATAGTCAATAGAGGACAGACTATGTATTTTTGGATGTACATTTCAAGACTTTTCTCAGTCCTAGCCCCAGCTGTGGCAGTAGGATTTTTAACAGAAAATTATTTAATATGTCAAATTAATCTGGGGATGTGGTGTACCTGTTCTGACAGTATGGGAAAACCGTATGCTCAGCCTTCTTTAATGCCACTAGTATCTATGTTGCAGGTCTTTTTCACCTTGAGTGATGCTTCAAGGATATATGTTAATACATAGCAAGAGACTCTTACTTTAGGCAGCAGGAAACAGGGCATCACTGCTGGTTACCTTATGTTGAGATACAGAGTTTAGCCAACATTTGTATAATGTTTCGATCTTAACCTGTCTTACACTTACTGACATTATTATTGCTACAAAGAATAGATATTAACAATGAAGTAGAAATTTTCAAAAAATGTAGGAAGGGCTTAGAACTTATAAGCAGTGGGCTTGGGTTTTTTTTTTACATAAAGTATACTGTGTTGCCTGGATCTGTTCCTTAATAGTTTTTTCTACTGGAATAACTTAATGAAGAAGTTGAATTATCAGGACCAAAAACTATTAGTTGAAGTTTAATTATTTTATTTTAATAGCAGGTTCCTCACCTAGTTCCAGTAGCAGCTCCTCTGTTAATCCAATGGCTTCTCTCGGAGCATTGCAGACACTGGCAGGTGCTACAGCGGGCCTCAACGTTAGCTCTTTAGCAGGTAAGTTATGTGTAGTGGTGGCTTGGGGGAATAGCTGATTATCATTCCTCAGCCTGTGCTAGATCTCTGGGGTGATTTTTTCTACTCCCTGCTTTTTGTAATTGTGCAGAGTGTTTGAAAGGTTATTGATCTGGCTCAGTGGAAGCACTCAGTCGTCTTTTATTTCCTCTTTTTTATACAGGAATGGCAGCCTTAAATGGAGGACTTGGCAGTGGTGGTCTCTCAAATGGGACAGGTAGCACAATGGAAGCCCTCACACAGGCTTATTCTGGAATCCAGCAATATGCTGCTGCTGCACTGCCCACACTCTATAACCAGAGTCTCTTAACGCAGCAGAGTATTGGTGCAGCAGGAAGTCAAAAAGAAGGTAGGCAGAAAGTTGTAGAAACTACTCGAAAGGGGTTTTCAAAAGGGCAAGCTTAGCCCTTGCACCTACCTTACCTGCAGAATTTTTATTTGGTGGCAGTTTTTAGAATCCAAGAGTTACTGAATTTATAGAAAGTCTGTGGAATCTTTCCACTAAGGGCTGCCCAAAGTAGTTCTTATACAGGACATTTCTCATGGGGTTTGTCTAATCTTAAGTGCTTCATTAATCATATTCCTCCATATTCTCAGAGGCAAGGAGAATATGAGTCTACAACCTGATACATCCCACTGTCAGATAATCAGATGTGGTTTTGTGAATGTAGTTTTCTTGGTCCTTCATCTCTTCCAACAGATATTTAAGCCAGTCTTTTCACTCTTCAGATTCAGGTTAAATTTAATATGTGGTGTAAATTAATGTAGAATGTAGGAGTAAGTTTTCAGCAGAATGTAGCATGTTTAGAAGAGAATCTGTCAGATTACAAGCAATGCAATTATTTGTATTTTGTTTGGGAGTTTACTTAGTGGCTTTGAGACCACAGGTTTTGCATAGCCATTTTTTGTTTAGTCACATTTAGCACTCAGACTTAGTGTTCACGTTTCATTACAGCAAGTATCTGTGAACCAGTTCTGGCATAATGTGTAAAGTACAGACAAAAGTGGTGAGAAAGAGCTAGAATTCAGTGATGAATCCCAGCAAAGGGTCATGCTAATTTATTCTGGAATCAAGTGCTCTGCAGTAGTGTAAAAAGCAGTTTCATTGTTTTATCTAGAAGATTTGTCTTGAGTGGCTCTTCCAGGTGTTTTTGTGCAGTGGGTATATGGTATCCATGCTCTTTCTGAATTTATTTTCCTACTTGTTGTTTGAAGGTCCAGAGGGAGCCAATCTGTTTATCTACCATCTTCCCCAGGAGTTTGGGGATCAGGATCTGCTGCAGATGTTCATGCCATTTGGAAATGTCGTCTCTGCCAAGGTTTTCATTGACAAGCAGACCAATCTAAGCAAGTGTTTTGGTATGTTGGATCTACAGCTTCCTTATGAGGGAAAGCAAAGGGGCAGGCACTGATCTCTTCTCTCTGGCAACCAGTGACAGGACCCGAGATAAAGGCCTGAAGCTGAGTCCAGGGGGGTTTAGGTTGGATATTAGGAAAAGAGTTCTTCACCTAGAGGGTGAATGGGCATTGGAACAGGTTCCCCAGGGAAGTGGTCACAGCACCAGCCTGACAGAATTCAAGAAGTGTTTGGAAACTGCTCTCAGACACTCAGTGTGATTCTCGGGATGTCTTGTGCAGGGACTTCAGTCATCTTAGTGGATCCATTCCAACTAAGGGTATTTTGTCATTCTATAAATCATTATCTGTAAAAAGGTGACTTTTTTAGTAATTTGCTTTTCAGTATATTGTCTAGTCTAACTTTTAAGTAGGTAGGGAATCTCTATATATTCCTAAAACATAAATAAGCCAAACACTTCCAAACAGTATTTTCCTGATTTTCAATGTGACTTTTTGCTTTTCCCAGTTTCGTACTACTGTGCCTCATAATTGTGTTCTGGCCCTAGATAATTCACCTTGAGATTAGCTGAGTTGGTTAGAGCATGATGCTAGTAATGCCAAGGTTGTAGGCTCGATCTCCTTATGGGCCACTCACTTAGGAGCTGAGTTCCTTGAGCCTTGGGGATCCCTTCTAACTCAGAATGTTCTGTTATTATTATTTGTGTTTGCTGACTGTAAACCTGCGATAGTTGCTCCTCTTCCCACTTCCTGTCTTTTCAATAATTGTTTGTGTTGCTCTCTATTTTACTTAGTACATTATGATTATGAATTATTTCTATTGATATCTTTATATATAGTTATTGTGGGTACCATATTGCATTTTTGTGGTGCTGTAAGCTCTCGTGACTTTTTATAGATGGAGATTTATTGTGATGGAATAGGAGAGGTGAGCCTGTCTCTATGATTTTGATAGCTTTGTGTCTATATAATAGCTTGAATTTTTTCCTATTTGAGCCAAAAGATGTGGACAATCTGATGCTTTGTGAGAACACAAAAATATGCTGATCATTCAGCTGTAACACCTGCGTATTATGGACAAGTAGACATTGCCTGGAGTGGGAGTTATTCTCACTCCAGGCTTTGAGTGGAGTTATTTAAAATAGGCTCCTTCAAAACCCTGGAGAAATTTATTTTCAGGATAATCTTTTCCAGGAATGATATGCAACCTCTCATCTGAGAGCAATCCTACACATAAAAGAGGTACCAGTGCTACCCTTCCTTGACAGCTATTTCACTCCAAACAAATCTGCTCCCATAATGTCATGAGAGTGATTTCAATCTTGTATCTTTAATGAGCTTTTGCATCTGGATGAACATTTTCCAGGTTTGGCTTTCTTCCAGGTATGAGTTCTTATAAAATAAACAGCAGTTCTTATTTTGCTGATAGACTAGAAAGTGTTATTTTAATTTCCTGAGCTGTGTATATCTATCCAAAGTTGCATATGTCAGAAAGCAGTGCTTTGTTCAAGAGCCACTAGAAGTTATTATGAGGAGTCTAACACAGGTGTGAGCTTCTGAAAATGGCACTTTGTGCAAGCCTCTCTGACCTTGTGAGTGCCTGCATTTCCAGTTGTGAGTAGCTGTCGTGGGCAGCTTTGGCATGGGGTAATTGTGTGTTTTCCTTTCCACAGGTTTTGTAAGTTACGACAATCCTGTCTCTGCGCAGGCTGCCATTCAGTCAATGAACGGCTTCCAGATCGGCATGAAGCGGCTGAAAGTACAGCTCAAGCGCTCCAAGAACGACAGCAAGCCATACTGAGCACCCCTCCCCTCCGGGACTGGAGTGAGAAGGATCTTCTGGTAAGTTGGAGAGGAGCGCACTTAGTGATTCGAAGCCCTAAGGCTGTGTTTTTACAGTCCTGGAAGCTGATCTATGCCTTCTATCTGGCACATCTTCCCTTGAAGACTCTGCTGCAGCCTCTGCTGAGAATCCCACTTCGGATGGAGGACAAGTTTGTGCTTTTGTTTCCAGTGTTTTACTTTGGAGTTTAGGTGCCATATCGCTGAGGTTTTTTGTTTAGTTTTGTTTTTTTTTTTCTCCCTTATTTGAAGTTTGCTGTGTTTGTAACCAGTGTGTGTTGAGAAGGACCAATGCCAGCTCCTTGGGGGTGGGGAGAGAAGGTTAAAGGGAGCAGCAGAAACTGACACCACACTGCCTTGGGGTAGAGAGGAGAAGGGAAAGCAGAAATAACACAGAACAGCTGATGAAAACAAAGATGGGCAAGGAGAACAGAGTCCTGGGTGAGAAAGAAGCAACTCCATGTAGCCTTTGTCATGCCCCATCCACTCTTTGAGATTTCCTTAACTGTATGCCAACGGTGGGGATTTAGTAAATCATCTCTAAAGCAGGAGACAGGCTAAAAGGCTGAGCACATTAACAAGCCAAAGGAAAACTGCAGTGAATTTTTTTTTCTTTGCTATGTATGAACCAGTGTTTATATAGCACTGTGAATGTACACAGCACTTTATAAAATTATTAGACAATGTCTCTGCCCAGAAAATTTCACTCTCTGTCTACAGTGGAATATTAATGAGATGCAGTGAATTTCTCCATATTTAAAAAAACTTAACCTATGTATTTTATCTAGGTTTGGTGGAAGGGTAGAGGCAGCTTAGTCTGGATGAATACATCTGGGTCTGGAAACGAGAAACTTTAGATCCCTGATAACCTGCAGAAATTTCTGATAATTTTTCTTAACAGTTGATCACATTCCCCATTTCTGTGGAATAATGTCCTTTTTTTGCAGAGATTGCTATGAATCCTTTTCATAAGCATAATGTAAGTGCTGGTTGTTTATTTGAATTATAATTTCCTGTTTTGTTGGGGTTTTTTTGTTGAACAAAACTTGTGCAGTGACTTGGTCTAGTAATTAGGTGTATCTTTCTACTGCAGTTTTCCTTTAAGGTGGTGTGTACCAGTGCAAAACAGGCTAAACCAGGAGCTGCAGAACCAGAGTATTGAGCCATTCAGTCTTTTTCTGCCTTTTGGTACAAGCTGTTATCTTTTATGTTGAAGGAAAATTGAACACACCCCTTAACTAAACACCCCTTAACTTTTTCTGCACACTTGTGAAATTGCTAGTGCAGTGCTAAGGGCCTTTGATATTCACTGGTTTTAGGGGGCTCAAAGGACTTTTGACACTCTGGCCTGAGCTGTTCCAAGAAATCAGTGTAGAGTTCCATTTTATAACCACCAAAATCCACCTCTGTCACAAGAGGAAGTTTACAATTTCTGTGTCTTTAACAGAAGGTCGATTTACCTCATAATATCTCCTTTTCCTTGTTTTCTTTGTATTCCTGGGTTGTAAAGCTGTTTCCCAGGGCACCAGCTAACACTGCAGTCTGGGAGCCAGCTGCTAAATGATGTGTGTGGATCAGACGTGGGGTCAGGACTTTGTGTTCTGCTCCAGCAGGAGGAGCACTAAACCCATCAAACCTGAGATCTTGGGTCAGAATCCCCACTTGTGTGCAGTGATCTATTGGGAATGTTGGGCATTTCCAGGGACTGGGCCCCCTGGGATCTCAAATCTCAGAATTACAAGGCCCGATATGTAACATCCAAGGGGAGCCCTGTCCAATTCTTAGATTGAAAATCAAACAGTTGATGTCAGTCTGTCCATATTGATGGCAGACAGGTAAATCTGTCAGTATTATTTAAATAATTTTGTGGTGGCAAAGTTTCAAAGGCCAGATTGCCAAATTTCCCAGTTATGCTGGCATGTGGTACCCTTCTATGTTAATTATTTGAATCTCTCTAGAAACGTAAACATACACTGAAGTGAACCATGTACACTTGAATTCTGCACCATAGGAAAGATGTGTCCTGGTTTTCTGAGAAAAGAGTGTTGGAGTGTGAAGGCCTCCAGGGTGATAATGGGATTTTTATATATATATATATATATATAAATTATATACTTTTCAAAAAAAGGAAAAAAAAAACATAAAAAAACATAGTTGGGAGCAACTGCTCCAAGTGCAACCTGCTGTAACCAAGAATGTTGTTTCTATTTTTATAGAAGTTTTATACCGCTCCAGGGTGGAGAATATTTATTACCTAAATTATTTCACTGGAAAAAAAGGCCAGGGTTTTGTAGAATCCTGAATGTGATTGTTTTACACACATAATGATGTGCATGATTAAAACTACTGATTTTCAGTGGCCTGTTTGCAGCCCAACAACTGCTAAACGAGGAAGATGAATGCTGTGAACCAGTGGAGGAGAGCACTGTGCTCTGGGGTCTCTACAGTCACTCTTACCTTCTTTGCACCCTACCCCACTGTACTATCCAAGACCTTTGTTCTGTTTTTCTTTTAACCTGATGCTCTGGCCTCTTTACTAGTCATTGCAGTTGCCCCAAATTAGGTATTTTAGCTTCTTCATCCTATAGTGTGTCCTCAGTACTGTAACTTACAGATCAAGCTTGGCATTGTTGCAAATAGGTGCCACTCCTATTAACTTTAGGAGATTCACCAGTTTACACTGGGGCGTAGTTTGATCTGTGACTCCTCCCAGACATAATCACCTTAAGACATCTAACTTGGGCTAGCTTTTGTGCCTTACTGGCGTAACTATAAATATTGCCAAAAAGAAAAAGAAAATAAATCTATGCAGGTTAAATTTTAAAAGATGTGATCCTCAGATGGTTTGAATCAATGCAGTTAGCTCTCTGAATGCAGTAGAGCTGCATCAGTTTTCACCAGCTGAAGATGTTGCCCTTTTTATGTATTTGTTTCAGATTTCCCTTTCTTGGTGTATCAATGTGTATGTTGCCAAAGTTAATAAATGTATCAAGTTTGTGACTTGGGCAGATTTTTTTTCTGATAACAAAACGGATCAGATAAAATCAACATTTCTGTGTCTGTTTGGTGGCTGCCGCTGATTGTGGGGATTTAGGCTGCTCTTGTCTTTCAGTCTTAAGCCAGTTTTCTTCCTCACTTATTGGCAGGCAAGTCTGGGATTTGGGGGACTTGGGGCTTTTAAATTTTATTTTTAGTTCATGTCATACTCTCGTTCAAGTGCAAATCAAATCAGTGTCAAATGCTTTATTTCCTGGATAGTAAGATAAGAGTTGGGTGAGTTCAAATAAACGGCAGAAGGTTGGCTGAAGTAGCCACATGGACAAAGTATGCTGTATGCTTAAAACCAAAGAACCTGATTTTCTACAATAAAAGCTAAAAGGACTTCTGATGAAATAGAATTTCTTATCACATGTGCCACCAGGAAATACTTAACATATTTTTAGTTTACAAGGTGGAAATAGTCTACTTCATAGATTTATTCTTTTTCTCAGGAGATATTTGACTTTACTGCTGTAATAAGGTGAAAGAATTATGAACTTAGTCTGATACTGCTTAGTGTCAGTACTATAGTAAATGAAATCATCATTTCTTCAGTCCCTAGATAATCAACAGTCCAAAATACAATACCTCTTTAGTTTAGCTTTTTTTTTTAGTACAAAGCTGACATTATTAAAAAATTCCAGCTCAGAAAAATCTCACTGGCAAATACATCTATCAGGAGAAAGCTTTTCACCTGAATACTGAAAGTCACATATTATGATAATTCTATCATGCAAGCTGAATCTAACTGAACTGGCAATGGCTATGGATTAGGGAAGAAGAACCAAGCAGAAGGAAATTGTTCCTATTTTATTTGGAAATACCTAAAACCAACTTGGATAAAGCAAATCGCAAATTAAGGGTGCATCCATGAACAGGTAAAATGCTTTGAAAGCTTCTTATTGCAGACATGTAAACTTAAAGATGATTGATATCCCTGAGCTTACCTGCCACAAAATATAAAACACAGAAGGCAGAATCATCACTACTGTGAGAATAAAACAAGGACAAACTGGAATAACTTTCTCCAAATCATTAAGACCTTTTCCAGCATCTCATGGTTCTGTTCTTATAGGCCAGTCTTTCCATAGGGCTTTGATGAAACTTAGTCTTTGCCCTCAACATAGCTGAGTGAAATATTTGAAAAATCCATAGTAAGAAAATCCCCAGACAAATCACACAGTGGATTTCAGTGGTGCATGCTTAGATTAGACTTGATTTCATGCTTCTTGTTGTTTCTCATGCCTCAGTTCATGATAAATTTGCCTTTCTGGTTTAAGAGTGAAATCTGTCACCTATCTGCAAATTATCTAGAGTATTTCTTAAAATGCAGAAATAACTGCAAGAGTTGCATTGTACTCTGTTTGCTGGAGTTGGTTTAAACTCTGTACTGAAGTCCTTTCCCTTTATTGGAAAGCATGAAAAGCAAATTAATCTCAGCAGTTCTGATAAGAGAAGTGTTGCTGATTTAGTAGACAATGTGTTTCTTGTTGCTTTGGAACAAGAATGCAACACTTGCTATTCTCAAGTTATGTAAGATAATATGCAAATCTCACCTTTTTCTAGTCTGTAACCAGAAGCTTTGAGATGTGCTGAAGATTAAGGCCACAAACAGGAGCTAAAGGGGAGTTGGGGGTGTGGGGAGGTAGAATAAGAAAACAAACTTCTTCCTCTCTCCTCTGCCTCCCACTCTCATCCCAAAATGTTCCTTATCTCTTGCAGCTCACAAGCTGAGGGGAGGGAACAGATGTATTTATGTCACTTAATAAAGAATTATTTTTTTATAAACTCTTTAAGAAAATTTCAGGAAACACATTTTTTCTGCTCATCAAACTGGCAACAGTGACTGTAGAGCTTCTCAGAGCCCAGAATCTCCTCCTCATGAAGCCAGGGAGCTGAGGGCTGTTACATAAAAGGTTGGGAATGGAAAATCCCTGTGCAGGTCTAATGGTGTGAAAAGTGCTCAGCTAGGACAAGTCTTAACTTGCAGTCAAGTCTTAAAGAATTCTTCTCTGATGTGTGGGCTTTTTTGTCTTGTATAATCTTTTTATTCCCCCTTTTCCAAATCACCCACCTCCACTTACATGGGCTCCTAGGGAATGAGAAGGGACTATATCTAAAGGAAAGAACGTGGATTTGCTGGGCTACTACTGCCTAAGATCTTGCCATGTTACGAGTGCAAGAGAAGTCTCAACCGTCAAACCACCTGTGAATCCCTTGTGTCCTCTGTCTTGTCTCTCATGGTCTCAGTCTCTGTGGGCAGATGTTTGCCCTGGAGTCATATTTTTTGGAATCGGTCTCCTGGGGAGGGAGCTTACTCTGTTCTAAACAGAGGTAGTGGACACACTGGGCACGGGGCAAGGTGAATGCATGCTAACCAGTGTGTCACTAGGCTGTGGAATGCTCCACAGACTGGGTGCTGAGAGGGAAATCCAGGCCTCTGCTTCCATTTGATTTCTGGCAGTTTGATGTTTACTTGGTGTCCTTCATGTACTTTGACTTTTACTTGTCCATCGTTGGCATGTGCTCCCTGTCAACTCCCTTCCCCAGGAGATCTCATCGTACAGTGCCCATTCTTGTTCTCTCTCTCCGTGTTTGGATGTACTGCTCTGTGTAACTCAGTGGGTCTCCCTCTTTCTGGTTTGTTTTTTTTTCTAGATTCCTGCCGTTTGTTCATCGTTGTGCCTAAAGCATGTCGATGTGGCGTTCAAGTACATCGTCCAAATCCTTGTCTCTTCAGCTTCTCTGATGCTTGAACTCTCACCTTTGACCTTGTGTTGACCTTTGATGCTGATGTGTATTTTTATTATGTTTGTTCCTTTTCTTTTTTTTTCTTTTTTTTTTTTCTNTTCTTTTTTTTTTTTTTTGTGCTGCCAAATTGGTTTTGCTAGAAAGACTGCTGAAGGGGAATATTTAAACTTGCATTTGAATATAAAAGAATTTCTATTTTTCTAGACCTTCGTAAGATAACCACTTGATTTTGTGAATCTGATTCTTTGTAATTTGTCTTCAGAGCAGCCTTGCTAGCATACCTTGTGGAGTATTTGTATTTCTGTGAACATACAGCCAATCACTTTCTAGGCTTAGTTTTTTCTGTGTGCTTAGTTTTAAATACACAGTTTAAAGAAAAAGTCAGTTATATGGTGTGACTCAATCTTTCAGGAGACTTCCTAGTCACATTTTGCTGATCTGGTTTCTGTGCTTGAGGAGACAGCATGTGTTTTTATGAGTTCAAACTTGTGACTTGAAGTGGCATCAAAAGAAAACACTTGAACTACATTTTCCTCTGATTGTAGCTACATTTTTGCCCTGGCATTTACTGATTTTTTTTTAATTATTATTATTTTTATTTTTTTCCCGTGCTTCCCTGTGTGATTATCAGTCTGCAGTGAAAATTTGATCAAAGTTGATGTTGTATTTTGTTAAGCTCTGGCATGCTTGGTTTTTTTGTAACTACAATCTCCTCAGCAAAATGTGATGTTTTGGTTTTAATCTTTCAAACTAAGATAGTGCCCAGAAATGTTGTGCATGTTTCCTGCTGTTTTCTTCACACCCTCGTATATATCACCTTCACCTCCCTGTTTTCTATAGTTTGTGCAAAAACTGAGCGATTTAATGGGTTTCAAAGGTATCCTTTAAATTGGTGGGTTTGGTATGGCAAATATCTGATCAGAAGCCACCTGAGGGCATCTACCTGTGCACTTAGACTGTCTGCCTGACAGAGCACCTGGGCCTTCCTCCATCTCCAATGCTGTCAGAAGCTCTGAGGGTGCTTGGTTACACTGTTCCCCTAGTGGAAGTTTTGGTGGAAGGGGATAGCTGGGAGCAGGAAGGTGGGGGAACTCAGAATATTTCTGTTTCCAAAGTATCTGAAGCTAGGGCTCATTTCAAACACTGAGCATTTTGTACAAGTCTGGGCACATTTCCGTAAAGTCCAGCCCCAATCTAATACCATCAGTCAGAGTTTGATGGCAGGATTCTGGAAGGATCTAGGTTAGCTCATGAATTAAAGTGTTTTAAATATCCCAGAGAAAGCATTTGTAACACCGGTCCTACAACTGCTGGCTCTTTTCCCAAATGACAAGCACAATACAACAGCCTCTGAAGCTGTTACCTGAACAGGGTACCATCCCCAGCTCTCTTTTCAAGGGCCTTAGCTGGGGAATCTCTGCGGAGATTTTTTAGTTTTTGTTTCGTTTTTAATTGGGTAATGAGCTGAGCAGTTTTTCTGGCTTGCAGGATGAACTGGAACAGGTTACTGTTCTCTGGGTAGCAGGCTTTCCCCGCCCTACGTACCATCTGCACAGGTAGAAACTGAGAAGTAGCTTCTAGATGAAGGCACCTGAAGAGTGTGTGCTGTGATGAAGTTGCAGTCAGAAGCAGCAGCAAGCTAGTGTAGGTATCTTAACAGTTGAAATAATGTGAAATGGAATTCCAGGAGAAGGGTTTTTGCTGAGAAACAAGTAGAGTTTGATTGGATAGAATTCTTAATTTTGTCCAGTGTTCGGGATAATGTAAAAATGCAAAGATTGTTTTCTATCCTACTCCTGAGTTGGTTGAGGATACTGTATTCTCACTAGGTATTGACCAGACTTGTGTAGACAGTCCTTAATCTGCTTACAAAACAGAGCAATTTGAAAATGGTACATGTACCTGGGAGTGAATCGTGAGGCTGAATGAAAAAGGGTAGAGGCTCATTTATTTGGGAAGTAGGGTTGGGGGCTGGCTGCTGTTAGTCCCACAGTCTGAATGCACAGGGCTGTGCCAGGGGGCACTGATACCCTGCAGTGTATGGAGGAACTGCCAGTACGTTTCTGTACGTGTGCATTTGGTTCCGTAAGGAACTTTGGGGAAACCTGTGGAAAAATATCTGAAGAAAACCAAAATGCCAAATGTTGGGTGTTTCTTTCCTTTCTTCTTTCCTTTTCTTCCTTTGGTTGTTTTAATTGTTCTGTGGTGGTTTTAATGGATTTGAGACAGTGGAGCAGCAGCTGCCTTTCTGATTTTTGGCTGCTTTTTGTGAATAATTTAAAAAGAAAATTTACATTTTGGAGACAAACCTGTGGGCTTTTTTATTGGTACAAACATTGTATTTAACACTAGGGGTTTTGTACAGTTTTTTGCCTTTTCTACTAGAAAACAATGTAAAGTGATTCACAATGTGACGAGAAAACAAATTGCCACTATGACCAAATGTAGAGTCTGTTCTGCAGTTAACGGGATTTAATCAACTCGAAGTCGTGGTTCAGTCGTAGAAATGCTTTTCTTTATCTTGTTTGAGCTGTTCCTTTTTTTTCTTGTTTTGATTTGCAAAACAAAATGTCTCTTTGTGTGAAATTGTGTTGTACTCTGTAGAGAATTACAGATTTTACTTTAATGGTTTAAAAAGCAGAGGAGCACGTGTTGCTTTTCTGATCTGATCACAGAGTTTGTGTAGTGGATTTAAAAATGAAAAGATTTGTTACAAGTTTGGAACAAGCGAGTATGTGTTAAAGGAATTTTCTTCCTTTTGTGTGTGTGGTTTTTTTTCCTTTTTGTCCCAAAGGGCAACTTAAAGCTGTTTTAATTGCACAGACACACCGACAACAAGTCATTTTGTATATGCCAAGTGTGGTACCTTCCTTTGTTTATTTGCTATTAAACTGTTTGAGAAGAGTCCTTGTGTGTTGTACTTGTGTCTTAAACTTGAGGTTCTTTTTGGGTCCAAGTGTGAGAAGATTTTGAAGAAAGAGATGAGAGAACTGTTTTCCAGTTTCTTAGCTGTGAGCCACAAAAATTTTCATGGCCCAATACCACTTGTTCTGGATGTACAATATCGCCTTGGATTTTTACTTCTGTGTAGATGAGCTACTTTGAGTAGAAATGGAAAAGGTTTTCTGGTTGATATACCTGTTTTTATCATTTGACAGTCAAGTCTTCTTTAGATACAGAAAAGCTGAGGATCTTGGATAATGGAAATAGTTCAACACTTAGGAGTGAGGAGCAGGCATATCCTGCCTCCCAGAACGGGTGCCATGTAGCCACTTGCCTGTCCATGCACTTGTGCTTCAGGGTGTTTCAAGGGCTTAATACCATGGGCGTCACAGCAGCCCTCAGCTCTGCAGGAGCAGCACGAGCGTGTGGTGCTGTGTGGGATTAGAGAGGCACCAGCTGATGCTGCTCTCACGAGCCCCACACTTGCCACTGCCTCCTTCCCCTTCCAGGAACACAGCCAAGCTTGCTGAATCTGTCCTGGTTCTGCAGCATCAAGGTATCTGCAGCCCCCAATGCTCCTGGTCCTGGAAGTACTACACAGGGAAACCCTAAATGGATCTGGATTACTTACTAGTGATAAGCAAGGGCTACCTGCTTTGCTCTTAGAACTAAGATACCCTTTACAACTCATTTCAAATTAATAAAAAGTATTTGGTGTTGCCAAAGTATAATTCATTTAGAAACCTGCCACAAGTTTGACACGAATATTGCCTCTCTCAGAAGGAAAGTACCACAATGGCATTGATTTTGCCTCATTTCTGAAAGCTCCTAAAATTCCATTGTATTATTCCTTCCTTCTGCTGTCTTGCATCTTGGAGACTTGCAAACATTTTTAGGGCAGCTATGTTTCTCCTCCATGTCCTTTTCCTGTGTTATCTGGCATACTCTGTTTCACCCCATCACTTCCTACATGATTGTAAATCTGAGAGCATTTGCAAGCATCAGGATTCAGTGCTGCATTCCTTGCCCTGAGCGCACCAATTGCAGTGCGAGGCGCTGAGCCACCTGTTACAGACTCTGCTGGGATCCCTGCGGTTAATTTGCAGCTGTTGAGAAGAGGCTGGAGGGATTTCAGTTCAGATACAGCTTGAGGCAAAGGATGGAGCGAAACAGTTGAATCAGAAAAATGGTTTGTTTAGGCAGAAGGGAAGATTCCAGCTTGTGCAGAAAGTTCGCTCACCTTGTCTTACACAATCAAAGCTTTGTCAGCTACATCTTACAGAGCTGACACTGGATCCCTTTTGGGTCGGTGGCTTTTTTATTTTTTGAAGGCTTTTCCTTTAATTTAAAAGGCCACCACCAATCAGTACACGATCAAAGTACACCTAAGAGCCAGTGTATTAATCTCTGAAAGTAATCAGCATTTTCACATGAGTTGTTATATATATCAGTATTAGTAGGAAATACACAAAAGTTGTAGATGAAATCCTGATGCTGAATGTTTTAGGAGAAACCTTTTTCCTCTCACATCCACCTCCATCTTTCACTACTTGTTTTGACTCCAGTCTTCCTGACTTTACCAGCCATGTTCCGCTCTCTTCATACGGCCAGGAGTCACTGGGGGTATATGAAGAGCAGTGGGGAAGAGGAGAAGCAGGTCAGTGTGGTCACTCTGAAGAGGTGAGTACGTGATGAGCCACACTATACGTATAGCTCTGCTGCATGACAGGTAAGATTCCCTAATTTGATGTTGCCAAGCACCATTCAGGCTCATTTATTTGCAGTTCCTGAGAAGAAACTGTGGATTGTTTACTGTAGAAACTGTACCTGAATCCTGTATTAATTAGAGCTGTCTTGAGCCACAGATGGATGCCATTGCTTTTTTTGAAGCAGCACAGGCAGTCAGTGTTGATCTTTTATCCCTCCTTATTTAGGCAGCTGCAACTGGGCTCAGAGTGGTATGTTCCATATCAGAGCATGTTCCTGGTTTTTTGAAAATGACCAGTTTGAACTTGATGGATTTAGTCCTTATTTCACTAGGGTGTTTTTATCTCAACAGATGAGTTGTGAGTTGATTCCTAAGACACCAAGCAGTGTTTCATAGTGCTCAAGAGCAAGGAGGTAAAGTGAGGTTAACAAAATGCAGGGCAGATCATTTCCTGTTAGATGGGTTTTGTCAGGCTGCAAGGCACCCTCTTTTCACTTTGGCTGTGCTGTGTGGGGAAGGGAGCAGTGCTTTGCTGAAGTGGTCCAAAAGAATCTCAGGATGAGTTTGAGTTACAGGCAGGTCACTTGTGGAAGGTTAATTTTGCAAAGCAGTAGGATCTTCCAAGAATGATAGAATTTTTGTTTTCCCCATTCTTGAGTCCTGGCTTGATTCCGTTATGTAGCAGGCTCCAGTGGCTGCTTTCCTGGCCTCTAAACTTCTCCAAGTCTAGAAATCTGAATGGCCTCACCATTATCAATGGTTTCCATGAGGATTGATCTGCATCTTGTTTCCATCCCACCACCTACATCCAAGGAGACATATAAGAATTACTGCAAAGAGGAGAGATTTTTTTAAGTTCCAAATCAGACTTCTATTCAATTTCTAAAATCTATAAAGTACCTAGCTAATAATTTTAACAGTGCTGCTGAAGTGATTTTTGCACATTAACCAGCTGTGCCTCACCATTAGTTTCTTCAGCTTCTGTAGATTTTTCCATAGTTTCTATGTCCAGAGTTTGAGTACACACAGTCTATGCTGAAACATCATCTAGCACATCATCTGTCTCTGAAAAACAAAGCTAAATTAAATAATGTAAATATCATAGTGTATATGAGCTCCCAAAAGAGAATTGGTCTTATTGTAGCAAAATTCTTCTACAATTTAAAATGCTTTTCTTTTTGAAATATTTTTCTGAGGGAATTTTGCATAAAGGTACAGATGTAATCTCTTAAGATCATGACTGCTATGATGTAAAGCCTCTGGGCACACTGTCGCTCCTTATTTTGTGTCCTGCTTGCCTTAAGGATATTACCTCAGGAAGGCTTCCTTGGGTTTTTGTTGACACAGACCAGGATGGTCTGATTGGTACCCTTTGAGGTGATTCTGTAGGTATTTACCTTTGCTTGGGGAAGAACTGCCACCAAATTCACCTAGAAGGAGGGAGGCAGCTGGAGACATGACTGCTTTTGCAGGCGGGTCTGTTAAAACTTCAAATTGTAATTGCTTCCCTTTGCCCAGTAAAAGGATCACAAAACTGGTTCTTGGAACTTCTGCATCTAAAAAACATTAGATATCCCTGTAGCATTCTCCACCTCCCCCCAGGTTTGGTGTATCTTCTTAGGAAGGACAGACTAAATCTCTAGACCACCAAGGCTGCAGCCATTTAAAAATGCAGTACGTTGGTGAGAGTATGAAACTTGACTCCTAGAGAAACCAATCTGATTTTTTCAGCAGAGTGTGGGAGACATAAAGCTATCTTTTAATGGGGCTAACACTTCTTTCCTGCAGCCAAGAAGTGCAGATATCTGTTTTTCTGTGTCTTGTTATTCATCATAAAAGATCAGCAAGTTCTGGAACTTAAGCAGTGCCTTTGACAACTTCTGTTGGAAACTTCTGGAGGACTGCCACGGGCATCTGATGGCAGGGAGCAACATTCAGTCAAGAACAAAGGTTTTCAGAATGGTTAGCTTCTTGTCCCTAAAATTAGGAAGTCAGCAGTGTATTTGCCGCAAATCTGTGACAGAGCTGACCTACATCCACAAAAACAGTTCATGATGCCAGCTGAGGTCCTCAAAAGGGAGGCTGAATTTTGTGCCCAGCAAAGCATCAAGTACATTGTTGCAAGTGTAACACTGCACGTGTGTACACACTGAAGTTGCCTTGTTCACACCTGACTTTTTAAGGCATGTATTTTTCCTAAAGCTACTATTCCACCTGAGTCTGCTCCCTCCCAAGATAGCCCCCCACCAGAAGTGCTCGTCTAAGGGGATGGCCAGAGAGAGAGGAAAGAGACAGCCGAGGCATCCCGAGGCTGTGACTGCAGCCGATTGTCTCTCCCTGGGGTATTTATAAGCTGCATACTGGCGGGCAGGGGTGGGCAGTTGGCACCGTGACCTTGGGAGCTGGGGAGCCTGACTAGAATTCCTGGGAGCCACGTGAGCTGGACTGGCAGGAGCAGCTGCAGCCAATGGGGAGGAGACCAGCACTGGCTGTTAAGATTGAGTTTCACTCCTGTGGCTTGAGATTTTTCTCTTTCTCTCCCTGTTGTGCTTTTCCTCTTTGTTTATGGGATTGGACGGATGAATGCACTGATGGAGCTTTAGCAAGCCAGATGTTTGCCTAGTGGATTTGGGATTCTGCCTTCAGTGCTGAGCACACTTCCTGCCACTGCCTACCACAGCTCCAGCCCCCTGACATGGCTGGGCTTTTACGGCTCCAGGCCTTCTGAGCACACAACTTGCCCTCTTCTAGTGGAGCATTTTACGTTGTGTTCTCTTGTAAGCACGTTCTTTTTGCTATCCTTAGAGGTTTTAGTGTATGAGGCTTTTTAATCCATGGGAGATGGGTCAGGACCAGACAAAGCAACAGATAGAAAAAGGACTCCATCTTTACCAGTCTAATCAGACCGAAAAGGCCCTGCGAGTCTGGATGAGGGTTTTGGAGAAGTCTGCGGATCCTGCTGGCAGGTTTCGGGTTTTGGGTTGCCTCATCACTGCTCATGCAGAGATGGGCAGATACAAAGACATGCTGAAGGTAAGGTGAACTGGAGATGAATGCATGCCATTGTGTTGCACCCCCTGTGGAATGTGGCTGGAGATCAGAACCTGAAGGGGCGGGTATTTGTGTATAACAGAAAATACCAGCTATTGAGAGCGTGTTCTGGGCTGCTGTAATCACTGTGCTCACCAAGAGCTCCAGCCCACAAGATACACAGAATACGATTTTTTACTGGGTCTGGTTCCTCAGGGTTCCTGGGTTATTTAAGTTCTCCATTTAATCATGGGAATTTTTCTTGATTATTTCCCCCATATAGGCACACCATGTTATCAGGCTTCAGGAAAAAGTATGGCAACAGGGCCTTTGTCCATTACAAGCTGTTTACAGTGTGAATGTCAGCATAAAAGGAGAACTCCAAGTGAATTCTGTAGAATAAGTATTGATCTTGTGGAGACATGTCTGTTATCTTGTTCAGCTTCTGGCTGATATCTAATACAGATCTTATATCGGTGTTTTTTAATTACAATTATTTGCTTGCAAGGGGGCTGATTAAGAAGGAAAAGAAGATGCTGTTTTGGTGAGGTAATTGAGGCATCCCAGGTGTCTCACAGTTGAGGTCAGAGAGCAGCTCCCAGTTGTCAGGACAGCATAGAAGAAAGGAGGAAGGATGTGGGGCTTGATGGAAAGTGGTAAAAAGCAGCTGAAGTTACATTTCAAGTGCATGAAGATAAACAGTTTAATTAAATGAACAAAAAGAAGTTGGTGTGTGGATCTGAGAAGTAACAGGATGTATACAGAGAGCAGCAGGCAGCTTTTGGGAGGGCAACTCAAGAATCTGTAAGACAAGGCAAGAGGGTGTGTAATAGTCTTAATAAACTATCCCAGCCTGAAATAGGGTCTTACTAAAGGGCTTTGATATTTTTGTCCTGATGTTTTGGGTTGCCTTTTACTAGACTGGTTATCATTCAGCATTTAGAACAAAATGTGAAAGGGGTGTCTACATCTCACTGAAAAGTTTTTGGTAGCTCTGTTTGGAACTGGACAGGGGAGAGGGCACATCTTATTAGTAAACCCATCCACTTGTCAAAGCCCTATATTGAAACCAAATACTTAGGATGAAGAAGACAGGAGAGGTATTAATACATTTGGAAAACATTTGAAGACAATTCTGTTAAGACGTGTGAAATTAAGTGGTGGCAAAAACAACAAGCTGACTGGGGAAGAAAGAAGAAAAAAAAGTAAGATGCAACTACCTGAAGGAAATTTTGAAGACTTCATGGGAATAAAAAAAAGGCAAAGGAGTGAGCTTAGTATACTTGAACATTAATTTGTTACCTGAGAAGAGATCAGAAAGTGGGATCAGGGTAGGTGAATTTTAGTTCTTCACAGTATTAGGAAGGAAAAATGGCTTCAGTCAAACTAAACATTCTATACAGCAAGTGATCAAAGATAGAGAAAGGAGAACTTTAGCAATAAGCCATTGAGAGAGGAAATAACAGGAGAAAAGGGGTCAGAATTAAAGGCATGAAATAAAAAGTGATTTAAGAAGGGTTGTGATGCTCAGCCTCTTCTGGAGAGGAAAAATTACTTCACACCAAGAAAAGAGGTTGTGGCAATCAGGAAGTAATGAAGAACTTGTGCAAAGTTAAGGGAATGTGAGGAAGCATGAGCTAGTGCACATCACTGAGTCCACATAGTAGCTTTCCTAAACTGCTAAGGAAGATAATATAAACCCAACATACACAATTTATGGTTGGTGAGATTTGGGGGTTTTGCTTTTTTCTTGTTTCCAAAGAATGTAAAATGTTCTAGAAGCTTGAATTACTACATGTAGCCACTATACAAAAAGGAAGTCATTGATTCCCTTGGAATTTGCCATCCATAATCCTAACTCATAACGTCTAATGAAAATTGCTAACTATTTGCCTTTGTTACTGGTACTAATTCAAGCCAGCAGTGTGCTTGGTTCATCATTAGAGTTACTGCTTACAAGAGTTTGCAGGCTGAAAGAAAGAGAACTCATTTAAGAGACCAGTATGCAATAAATCCTGGAAGTCATAGAACTAGAAGTGTCAAGATCAAGACTGTAATTTATTGGTTAAAAAATCATTAAAGAAGTAGCTCACTTTCTTCTATTAATAGAGTACTTTATTAGCTTAGGAATTCCAGAAAAAGTGGGATACATTACACTGAGTGAAAGAAAACTGAACTGCATTGTGTCAGATGTTTCCTGCTTCACCAGCTTCCCTTTGGAGCCATTTACCAGCTTTTTTCCCCTAACTGCCAGCCTAGTTCATCTTCCCTGCCCAGAGACTGTGTGGAGAGAGGGAGAGGTTTCTTCAGTCTTCATAGGCCTTTTAAACCACCAGATAACTGCTCAGTGCATACGATGCTTCTCCATGTGCTGATGGCCCTGTCTGCACTTCTCAGAGATGAGCCTCTTCTCCAGTACAGGGCACTAGTCTGTGGGTCTTGAGCTGTATTTAAACCAACTACACACTTTTGTAAACACTGTTTTCTCTACCTAAAGTTTGCAGTAGTACAGATTGACACAGCACGGGAGCTGGAAGACCCAGATTTCCTTACAGAGAGCTACCTAAACCTGGCTCGCAGCAATGAGAAACTCTGTGAATTCCAGAAAACAATCTCTTACTGTAAGACGTGCCTGAACATGCAGGGTACCACTGTGAGCATGCAGCTGAATGGCCAGGTGAGCCTCAGCATGGGCAATGCCTTCTTGGGCCTCAGCATTTTCCAGAAGGCTTTGGAGTGCTTTGAGAAAGCTTTACGTTATGCACACAACAACGATGACAAGATGCTGGAATGTCGAGTCTGCTGCAGCCTTGGGAACTTCTACACCCAGATAAAGGTACAGTAACCTAAGGGACAGAAAGGTGATTGTCCCACAGATTCAGGAAAGCGTTGGAAATCACGTGAATTTCAGCTTTTGTCTTTCCTATAGGAAGTGAAGTACTGAGAGAGCGTTGTAAGCTAAAATCCCTTTGTAAAATCCGAATGGAGTACTCTCCTCCACAGTAAGGATGGGAGGATTAGTGTCATGTTTATAGAGCACAGCAGAAGCAGCTGTGAATATGTATGTTGAAAAGATCAAACTTAGCTTCAAAGATCACATCAGAGACACAGGGCTGGCAGCCAAAACTCATGGATTCTCTGTATCTACCGCTATTGTAGGCAAATAGCTGCCAGGAAGCAGCTGTAGGTAAAACCACACAGGGACTGAGCATGGGCCTGATTTGCCAGTTCTAACTTCTAGCACAAACAGCAACGAATAGGTTTTTCTCACTAAGTCTTGATTTTGTCACTCATAGAAGACTCATCACCTGAAGTGTGGTGACCAAAAAAAAGAAAATAACATTGTGCTGGATACTTTTCAGGTGTGAAATAAGAAGGGAGAAAGGAAATTTGAGGAGTTGGGATCTCCTTTGTGCATTGTGGAGAATTTAAAAAATATGAGGACTTTTTCACTTCTGCAGTCTCATATAACTTACAGTTTTAGATATTTAGATAAGTTTTACATAATTATTGTAAAATAAGATTTATTTATATCATGCTTTTAATGCAAAAGAAAATGCTTAAAAATGAAAATGTATTATTCCTTTTTTGTGAATTTGATGAGGCCATGATTCTTAGTTCCTATTTCCTGCAATGATGGCTAACGAGTTTCTTGGAGATCCTAACTCACTGTATGGAGAAAATGAAGGCTCCATGTAGATGTTGCAAGCAGAGATGATATAAGAGCAAAGAAAGTTTTCAGCCTTTGCTTGTAGAGGAGGGTAAATGGTTCCTGCGGAATAAAGTTAATGGCATACTACATAAAATTCGTATGCTGGGTCATTGCCCCAGTGTCCTGAACACAGAGAATAATATGAATTCAGTATATGGCACTTCCACCTTTCACAGTTTGATATCCACCGAAATACTGCATGTGGAAGAGGAACAGCACGAGTTTAAAAATATAGAGAAATCTGGTAGCTGTTGCAATGTTAGTAAATAAAAAATAGTTGGACTTTTTTCTTCTTTCCTTTTTGCTTTATTTTTGTTGTGACTGCTGTCTGTGTGCTTGTCTGCCTTACAGGACTATGAGAAAGCCTTGTTCTTCCCATGTAAAGCCGCTGAACTGGTGAATGATTACGGGAAGGGCTGGAGCCTGAAGTACCGTGCCATGAGCCAGTACCACATGGCCGTGGCCTATCGGAAGCTGGGGCGCCTGGCAGATGCCATGGATTGCTGTGAGGTACAGGGTGCGGGCAGCCATGGAGCTGGCAGGGGCTCTGCCAGGGGTTCTTGCCACAGGACAGGGAGCAACAGAGATACCATGGCATTCACACTTGACTGTAGATCTTCCTGCTGCCTTCCAGTCTTAGAGCTGTGGTTTCTGTAGCCCAAGAGGCTTCAAAACTTGGGTCCGTGAAGGGCCCTTGGTTAGGAACATGTGAAAAAGACCTTCCTTGCCTTAAAAGATGGTGCCATTTCTTTGGAGCTGATCTTTCAGTGGCCAGAGTGCAGAGTCCCAGCCTTGCTGTTTTGAACCAGGACCAAGCTCTTCTACTGACCAGAGGCAATTTCTTTCAGGAGTCCATGAAGATTGCCCTGCAGCACGGTGACAGGCCGCTGCAAGCACTGTGTCTGCTCTGCTTTGCAGATATCCACCGCAGTCGTAGAGACGTGCAGGTACAGCTCTTTCCTGCCAGGAAGGATAGAGGGAATAGCAAGAGGGCATGAAAAGCAGATCATAGCAAAACATGTGTTTTCCTCCCTGCTTCTGCAGACAGCCTTCCCACGGTATGATTCTTCCATGAGCATCATGACAGAGATTGGAAACCGCCTGGGCCTGATCCAGGTGCTGCTAGGAGTGACTAAGTGCTGGATGATTCAAAAGGAGCTGGACAAGGTCAGTTACAAATTTGTTTCTACAGAAGTTTGTTAGACAAGATTAGGGCACAGTCTTGTACTGCACTTTGATGAGGGAACAGTTCAGAAGAAACCCGTACCCCCTTGGTTCTACCAACAGGGTCTGTGCTTGCACAGAAATATTTCTCTGAATGGTCTCTCTCAGCCAGGAATTTGTTACTAATGGTAGGAACATCCATTCTGAGTCAGACTGCTAAGTTACAGAATTGCCTCATTAGTCAGTCGTGATGACTTTCAAGCTCTACACTGAGAAACCAGCACTGGAGGAAGGAAGCCTTATGCTCTGAAATAGATTCCCCTGCCTACTTTTTAGTTATATGACTAAGCTCAGTGATGCGCTAACGATGCTTAGACAGCTCTACAGCTCCACCATGTGCTTTGCAGGCAAATGTGGCATAAAATTCCTGGAGAAACTTTGAAGGTCTATAAACTCTGACATGAAACAGAGAAATGAGAGCAGGAAGTTATTTGGGGATAGACAACCAGTCAATATAGAACAAGGGGGTGAAGTTACTTATTTTGAAAATGCTTAGGCAGTGTGTATGTGTGTTAAAGTCCAGACTGCACTAGATGCACACACTGCATGGCAGGAATATTACTTGGCTACAGAATGAAATGCTCAAAGGTTAGCCCTGACCTAGCTCTGAACAACCTGGAGTTCCTGCACAGTGCCACCTCAAGATGCTGACTGGGTCTAAATATGATGAAGATTCACTCTTACCACTCATATTGAGACACCAAGAATTTTAGCTTAAATGAAGCATCCCAGATATCAGGATGTCCAGTATATGTCTGTCAGAATAGACAAATTCTGGGTGCTGTCAGCATCTGAGTGCCTCCATCAGGGAATCAGTTGGGTCAGACACACCATGCAATCTCAGTAAATAAACACAGCATTTGCCAGCAATGGAAGAAGAAACTGTGGACTTGGAAAGTTTGCTCAGTGTCAAAAGAATGGGACAGGACACAGCAGGTAGGCCTCTGCAGGAGAGAATATTCAGAGCACTCATCAAACCCTTACAGTCACTGATTCTATCTCCAGCCACTGTCAGCCTCTGATATCAAGCAGCTCTCACTCGTGAGAACACGATGAGGGCTTTGCACAGAATTCTAATCTCACCAAATCCTACAGAAGAAGAAAGTGGAGGAATCTTGTATTCTGTTCCAGGCATTAGAGGGAAGTCTGCCCTTCTGGGTCAGGGACTTTATGTCTGTTGATCAAATGTGACCTCCTTAGATGTCACATCTCTCAATATTCACCCAAGTCTGTTCTTCAACTTGCTAGTTCCAGTTTCCATTTCTCATGCTACTCATCCCTATATCAGTTACTTAATAAAGCAATTTGCTAACTTTCCACTTGCAGATTCCCTGTTTTTGTCCTAGTTTCCTCCATTTTGACAGTCTCTTTGGCCAGTTAGTCTGTTTCATTTGCATGTAATCAATGCTATTGCAGATCCTCCCAGGCTGCTCACAGCTTGCTTGCCCCCATTCTTGTGAAGTCTCATATTCCTGTCCAAGACAAACTGACCCCTGGACTTGTCAACATCTCCCCCCCTACCCGACAGGCTTCACTTTGATTCTTCCTGCATCAAATTCAGGAGTTTCCAGTACACACTCAGTCTTCCTAAGCACAGTTCTCAGTTAGGTTCTCCCTGCTAGCCTTCAATTCCTGCTTCCCTCTTCTACCATTTCCTTATCCTAGGCTGTTGCTGCCACCACAGGTCTAATGCCATCTCCTCTGCATTCACGATGTATTTTTGTATCTCATCTGGTCCTCTCCTCCTACAATAGCAGTAATGCCAAATTATAGGGTAGAAATTTTATGATGTTCCTCCTGAAAACTACTGCATCACAAGGGATACCTCTTCTTTCCCTTGCACCAATAGGAAGCAGATCTCAATAGTTCTGGAAAAGAGACTAATTATCAGAACAGCAAGGAACACTGTGACATCTAGGGGAAAGTAGGAACTCATTTGGTGTGACAGCTGCTATGCTAAATATTTCCTTCAGATTTAAAAAAATGGATAGCAGAACACTCCTACATTACACCATGTGTAAGTGAGGCAAAGTGGATATATGAACAGCAGGGAAAAAATGGATGAGTGTGGTGTATGGGTGCTGGTGAGCCCATTCCTCGCCTCTTGTACAAGTGAAATTGGAGTTGCCCAACAATTATTGAGGCTGCAAAGTAGGATGGGGACAAGGCTTTCTTTGCTTTTGCTCCATCCCAGCTCCAATGAGCATGTGGGACTGAGTTCAAATAAGTCTGTATTCTCTCTGCTTGGGGACCAGCCTCTGCCGACACTGACACTGTGTGTCTGGAACAGAAACGTAGCTCTTGCGTTACTCTTGGTCTTTCAGAAACCAACCTTTTCTCATTGATTAACTTTTAGGAAGGGAGGGAATTTTGCCAGAAAGCTTTCTTGATTCTCCAGAGTTGCAGTGATGCTTGTTTATCTAAATTTTACTCTGTACCTCTTTACCTCTTTTATTTTTAGTAATTCTCATAGGACATTCTTACAAGCCTGTTTTTTATATATTCGACTGAGAACTAACGACAAGTGCTCTCCATTCACAGGCTCTAGAAAGCATTGAAAAGGCACAGGAGCTGGCAGAGGGACTCGGGAACAAGGTAGGACCCTACATCTTCTTTTCAGCATTGTTCATAGTCTTGTGTCAGGCAATATAAGAAGTCAAACATTGAAGTATCCAGACTTGTTGTTGCTCATCAGCATTCCTATTAACCAGTGAATGCCTGGGATTTGCTTTGTCATGAAGTGTTTGGTTGCGGGCACTTGCACAGATAATCATCAGTACGCAAATCTGAAAAGTGAGTGAGGAGTCACAATGGGATAGGCAAAGGGGAATGAGAAGCAGCAAAAATGGGGCGGGAAACAGGCAGAGAACTGGAGGATTACAGGTCTCTTTTTGAAAAACATTTTTGCCCTGAGCAGCTCTGCTGCACTGGGTGCTGGGTGGAGGCAAGGAAAGTGAAATACGCTGTATGTCATGGGTTGCTCAGGCAAACCATTTTGTGTCCAAACCACAAACTTTTGTGTCACAAAGAAGAAGGGTTACTGGCAGGAAGTGTTGAGACCTTCTGATGTTTCTCCAGCTGGTTGATGGGGCTGTAGCATTCCCACTCCTGTTTCTGCTCTGTGTTCACCCGGTTGTTCACTTTTCTTATGTTTCTGTCCTTCACATGCAGCTTGGCCTGCTGAAGCTCCACTGCCTGTGTGAAAGGATCTATCGCACGAAGGAGCAGCAGCGAGAATTGCGTGACCATGTAGTGAAGTTCCATGAATGTGTTGAGGAGATGGAGCTGTACTGTGGCATGTGTGGAGAGTCCATTGGGGAGAAGAACAACCAGCTCCAGGCATTACCTTGCTCCCACTTCTTCCACTTAAAGTAATTAGCTGGAAGTACTGAATATTATTGTCATGACATTAGTCATAAGAAAGAGCTGCTTATGCCCAGAGTAGTCCTATGCATGCTGTTCCCCAGGTCTTTGTCTTCATTACCTGCTTACCTTTGTCTTGATCCTGCCTTGCAGGATCCCATTGCAGTGCTAAGAGTCTCACGGCCTTGGAGGGTGAGATTTAGGCATCATATCCATCACACTCCCACTTCTGTCTTCTAAATGATTGTTCACTGATGTCCTCACTTTGTACATGGTCAGCCCAATTCACAGATGCTTATTTGATTCCTCCTGGGGTATCAGTTCTTCGCTCCCAGGAGCAGTTTGGATTTTTCCAAAGTCCCCTCACTTTCTTCCTTGGCTAGTGGCACACAGAGGTGAAGAAGTTGTTCAGACTATTATCATGCTACTGCCAAGAAAGAAGTTAGCTGTACCATCACTTTATTGTAGAAGAAACATGAATCTTAAAAAACACATTGATCTGAAAATGAAGAATTTAAAAACCAAGTCTCACACGGACACCAGAATTAGGATCAAACTACTGGGCAGCAAGAGATGCCCGATGAGCTCTGTGGACTTGTCTCCAGCAGTACAGGAGCAAACTTTTGTAGAAGAACCTGCAGAAGTGCCTCCGTGGAAGGAACGGGAAAGAGATCCAGTCTCTGCCTGTGGCGGGAGGGCCCACGGGGAACAGCTTTGTGGGGTACAACAGCCGCGGAGCGGCCTTAGGGGAGCCTCCGGCTGCGGAGAGCCTCCCCCGACCTGACCTCCTCCCGTTGCAGGTGCCTCCAGACCAACGGGACCCGCGGCTGCCCCAACTGCCGCCGCTTGTCGGTGAAGCCCGGCTACGTCTGACCGCCCGCGGGGCTCGGCAGGGAACTGACGGAGCCGCTCTCGGGCCCCCTCGGGCTGTGCCTGGCGGGGGCCTCCTCTGCGCGGGGCCGGTTCGGGCTCACCCCGGCCTGGCCCAGCCCCGCTCCCTTCCCTCCCCCCTCGCTGCTGTGTATGGGCACTGGCTGTAATAAAGGGTTTCTCCGGGAGACCGCCCCGTTTGCCTCCAGCGCCGGGCTCCGGGTACCGCCCCCGCCCCNTGACGCTGCCGTTGTGCCCCCTCAGGATGGCGTCGGCGAGGAGGTGCTGAAGATGTCCACGGAGGAGATCGTGCAGCGCACCCGCCTCCTCGACAGCGAGCTCAAGGCAGCGGCGGGGGG
>VYXC01005509.1:126125-144714 GCA_013397175.1 Platysteira castanea
AACTGAACGGAGAACGGCAGATTGAGGGATACGGAGCCGTGAAGGTAGGAAAGAAGCAGTGGAAGAGCATGGACCCGAGGAAGCTGAGGCGGCAGTTGTTCGATGCAGCCATGGATGCTTTAGCTAAAGTTACACAGGCCCTCCCTGCCTCCTAGGCACAGGGGAGGGAGAAGTCTGTTCCGTGGCCTGAGTCAGGTAGGATCATTCGGTAATTCAGGTTGCAAGGGACTTGAGCAGACCTCCAGGCCAAACTCCTTCTCAAAGCAGAGTCAGCCATAACCCAGGCTACTCAGGGCTTTATCCGGTTGGATCTTGAAAGCCTCTAAAGACAGATATTGCACTGCTTCTCAGGGTGTTCAATGCTACTGCTTGACAGACTTCATGAGGATAAAGATTTGCTTTGCATACAGGCTGAGCCTCTCCTGTTTCAGTCTTTGTTATTTCATCTGCTCATTGTGTACTCCCGTGTAGTGTCTGGTTCTGTCTTCTTGACTGAACCTTCTTTTTTCCTTCCCCAGAGGTTTCTGTTCTCCAGCTGAACAAACCCACTTCCCTCAGCTGTTTCTCCCAGGGCCCGTGCTCCAGCCCCCAGCCATCTTGGTGGCCCTATGCTGAATGCAGTTCAGTTTATCAATGTCTTTGCTGTATGGGTGGGACCAAAACTGGACCGAATGCTCTAGGTAGGATCTAAAAGTGTTGAATAAAGGGGACTGAACATTTCCCTCCATCTACTGCCTACAGTCCTGCTAGTACAGCCCAGGATGCTGTTTGCCACCCTTGCTGTCAGGGCATATTGCTGGCTCCTGTTCAGTTTATTGTCTTATGGAGACCCCCAGGGCCATTTCTCAGCCAGACAGTCGCCAGTCTGTGTCACTGCAAGGTGCACTTCCCTCCCTGGTGTGGGGCTTTGCATGTGTCTTTGTATTTTGTAAGGTTTCTGTGTGGCACGTCTGCCCTTGCACACAGAGACTATCCCCTCCAATTTGGTGTCATCTGCAAACATGATGAGAAAACATTCCATCCTGTTGTTTGTTCATTCATGAAGATGTTAAGTAGATAGACCTGTCTCAAGATAGACATGTTTTGCGTAAAAGAGCACTTAGAAATTTAGAATAAGTTTGCTGCCCAGTGTTAGCAGTATTGAGATGAAATATTTCATAAATTCTACAGAATATCATCATCCTATACTGCTTCAGGCTCCACAAGTAATTCTGACTCACTTCAAAGTTATTCTTTATTATTCTTTAAAGACAGTAAAGGTAAATATGTGTCTTATTTTTAAATTGCAGAATACAGTAAGGAGTAGAAGTAGCCTTCTTCATTTTATAGTTAGAGCATTATCATTTCAAAATGTGTGTCAGAACCCTCCCTTCAGGCAGTTTTCCTGGAATGTTTTCTAGGCTGTATTTTATTAAATTCATTAAGTTTTTCCATTTTTATTTATAGACATATAGATATATATCTGTATACATAGATTCTGTATTACGTCCTGTAACAGTTCCGTCCTGTGAATGTGTTACAGCACAGTATGATGCTTAGGCATAAAGACTTTTTAAAAGATAGTTTCTTAGTTAAGAGTGGATTTCCCCATTGAACAGAATCACATACACCAATTCAGGTGTGATCAGTTCTCCTGAGAGCTCTTGGTGCTCCAGTCACTTCAGTGGGGATGACAAACTCTGTGACAAACTCTGTATGACTAACCAGGAAAGGGAGGAAAAGGCTTGTTGGTGTCAGTGAGACAGCACTGCAGACACCTGTGTTGGGTGTGTTAGTGTTGGGTGTAAATGTACTCACTGTCGGATGGGAAGTACAGAACTTTTCTTCTTAGAGGTTTTTTTTCCCTTACAGTTAGTAGGATCATAGAACATAGAATAGTTTGGGTTGGAAGGGACCCTTAAAGGCCAACCCCTGCAGCGAGCAGGGACGTCTTTAACTAGACCAGGTTGCTCAGAGCCCTGTCCAGCCTGGTCTTGAGCACTTCCAGGGATGGGGCACTACCCCAGGGATGGGGATCTACCACTTTCCTGGGCAACCTGTTGCAGTGTTTTACTATCCTTATTGTAAAAAAAAATCTTCCTTATATCTAGTGTAAATTTACCCTCTTTAAGTTTAAAACCCTTACCCCTTGTCCTATTGCAACAAGTCTTACTAAAAATTCTTCCCCCATCTTTCTTACAAGACACCTTGAAATACGGAAAGGCCACCATGAGGTGTCCCTGGAGCCCTCTCTTCTCCAGGCTGAATCATAGAATGGTTTGGGTTGCAAGGGACCCTAAAGATCATCTAGTTCCAATCCCCTTGCAAAACATAACTAAAATAGGTGTGTATATGCAGTTACTTGTGTATCTGTATATATTAAAATACCACAACCAAACCAAGCCACAGTTGCCATATCTGAGGCATACTGTTGTATAGGTCACATTGCAACCCTGTAAGCTGTTGCACTGATTAGGCTAAGGCTACCAAGTGACACTGGGAAAAAATTCTTTGGGGTTATTGATTAGTTAGAGACCAGAATGGACTGTGTAGCCTTGAGTCCTAACAAATCTTGACTAATTTGCTGGCTTTGCTTTTTTTTTCATACTACATTTCCCTTTATTCTTCAGACTTAGATTTCTGTAACTGTTTGCTTTTGGAATAATGTATTAAATTTATCTTGCCTTAGTCTTCTGATGCTATTCCTTTTTCTTTCTTCTGCGTACTGACTGCAGATCATGAAGAGTGAGGTACTGAGAGTGACCCACGAGCTCCAGGCCATGAAAGACAAGATCAAAGAGAACAGTGAGAAGATCAAAGTGAACAAAACCCTGCCATACCTTGTCTCCAATGTTATTGAGGTGAGAGTGGTGGGCTCTTACATAGCGACATCAGAAGTGTGTGCAGTATATAGTGGGAAGGAGAAAGGCAGGGAACTCAATCTGGATTCAAGACATGGAGTATTCTCAGACTACCGATGCTGCAAGAGCTAGGACTTTCAGGTTTTTCTGTTGGTTTTGTTTGTGACCTGGAAGTGCACTTCTCTTGCCCACTTGTTGTCTGGGTCGTTCCTTAGGCTTTGGGTACTGTTCATCTGTACCTAACAACCATCAGAGGGTGACACAGCCCTGCTGAGAGTAGACTTGAGCATGTGAAATTGGACACATGCTCTCTGAAACTTGCCAGACAGCAAATGAAAGGCCTGGGGTCTGGTACTCCATCACATTCTTTTTGTAATACAGTGTTTTGATGATAGGAAAAAAAGCTGATAGTTTGCTGGTTTTAAAATGAGATTGGTTTGTACTACTGTTTTAAAACTTAATGAGCTTAAGCCTTAATGTGAACTGCTGTATGGGAGAAGAAATCAGTGCCAGTAGCTACTACTTTGTTCTGAATTTTGTAACATCTTTCTATGCACTGTTGCGTGCTGCTTCATGAGGAAAGGAAGAAGCAAATTTTTACAGGAGGGCTTTAATGCTTTCAGGATTCTACTGCTGATGGATGGTGGAAAGTTTTAGTTCTTCCAATGCATATATTTTAGAAGCACTAATCCTGGGGTCATCCAGCTAGCCTGGTTACATTGTCATGAACTCTTTCACCCTCATTTTCAGCTGCTCGATGTTGACCCCAATGACCAGGAGGAGGATGGAGCAAACATTGACCTGGATTCCCAGAGAAAGGGCAAGTGTGCTGTGATCAAGACCTCTACACGTCAGGTAAGACCATGTGCCCAACCAGGTGTGAGGAGTGATGCAAAGGATCTTTGTCTAGTACATCTGGTTTTGCTTACTTTGATTTCTTTTTTACAGACATATTTCCTGCCTGTTATTGGGTTGGTTGATGCTGAGAAGTTGAAGCCTGGAGATCTGGTGGTGAGTGATTCTATTGTGGCGGTTAGATATGACTGTGGCCAGGAAATTGCATATGTCTTGCCTTAAAGAAAGGAGACAAATCTGTCCAGATTTCCCCAAGACCATTTCTCTACTAAAATTTTAAGAGAAAGGTATTATGGGTTCAGTTAGTTTTGTAGTAAAGAAAAGTAGTTTGGGATGTGTGTCCTTTATACGTACAATTGGGTGCTGAAAGTTTAGAGGTCACTTAGTAAGTGTTCTAAACCCTGCCTTTTGTATTGTAAGTAAATAGGATCACTCTTTTAAAATGTGGTAGGTTAACTGTGGCATTGTCCACTCTGCCAAGCTGGGGTGATTTGATGAGTGCCACTGTCAAAGCTGGGTATTCCTGCATCCTTGAGGTCTAGTAAATCAGCTCTGATGGCATGTTTATTATCAGTGCTGAGGGACCTGTTAAAAGCAAAGGACTTGTGTTTACAGGGAGTGAACAAAGACTCGTACTTGATCCTGGAGACTCTGCCTACTGAATATGATTCAAGGGTGAAAGCCATGGAGGTGGATGAGAGGCCCACAGAGCAGTACAGTGACATCGGGGGCCTGGATAAACAAATCCAAGAGGTGATACTTTATGAATGGTTTCTGGTGTGACTGTGGACAACAGTCTTTCAACTTCAGCTCAAAAGCAGACAGCCTGGATCTGTGGAGAAGAATGAGTTGGTGTATTAACGTTTTTCTTTTGTTATAGCTCGTGGAGGCCATTGTCCTGCCAATGAATCATAAGGAGAAATTTGAAAATTTGGGTATACAGCCACCCAAAGGAGTCCTTATGTATGGGCCTCCAGGAACAGGGAAGACACTTCTAGCTCGAGCATGTGCTGCCCAGACCAAGGTAAAAGAAACCTGTGGAAGTGTGTGCTCCTGTAGAATAGTACCTGACAAAGAGTAAGAACAGCTCCAGGGGAAGAGGGTCATACACACAAACTGGTGTTACAAAGGCTGGGATTTTCCCGTCTCTTTTCTTGCTTGCTTGTTTGTTTCAATTAAGGGCTTCTTACAGTACTCAGAACTGAGAAATGAGGCCTAGGATTCTCTTTCACTTCCCAGGCTACGTTCCTGAAGCTGGCGGGTCCACAGCTTGTGCAGATGTTCATTGGTGATGGAGCGAAGTTGGTACGTGATGCTTTTGCTCTTGCTAAGGAAAAAGCTCCTTCCATCATCTTTATTGATGAACTGGATGCCATTGGCACTAAAAGGTGAGCTGTAGTCCTTGTTGTAAACTTCTTGGGAGCTGCCTAGCAGCCTCCTTTGCCTGTGTATGTAAGCAGAGGCTCTTAAAGCATGGCCTACTCAAGAGTGTGTGAACACTGTCACAGATAGATAGCAGTTGCCACAATCCTTGGGCTCAGGAGCGAAGTTCATCAGACTTGGGATCTGTCTGATAGGCTCCTGCTGTATAAAACTGTTTTCTGATCACTGCAGCAGGGACCTGGAGATGTTCACCCTCATTTACTACTTGGGCCTGGACAACATAAGCCCCATTCAGCTCTAAGGACTAAGTAAGTCTTAGGTGCAGCTGACAGCTACTCTAGCTGCAGTCCTCTTCGTGGTAGGACTGTAGTTTGAAGGAAAAATCTGGAACACCTCAGCCAAGGAGCGTGAACTGCAGTCATTCCGTGTTTTGATGTGATTAAAAATGTAGGGACAGGGTGCTCAGGTTCACACTGATAGTTTTACCCTTGTTTCCCCTCAGGTTTGATAGTGAGAAGGCCGGTGACCGGGAGGTGCAGAGGACCATGCTGGAGCTGCTTAATCAACTTGATGGTTTCCAGCCCAACACACAAGTCAAGGTTGGGAGCTAGCAGGGAGTGCTACTGAGGTCCAGGGCCCTCTAGCAGGGGATGGAAAACGATGTCCAGGGAAGAAGCTTGGTGAATCTTTGGGGAGAAGAGTCCTGTCTTCCAGGTGCCTCACACTGATGATCCTACTCTACTTAGGTGATTGCTGCAACCAACCGGGTTGATATCTTGGACCCAGCTTTGCTCCGCTCTGGACGATTAGATCGGAAGATTGAGTTCCCAATGCCTAATGAGGAGGCCAGAGCCAGAATTATGCAGATTCATTCACGCAAAATGAATGTCAGGTATGGCCTTCTAGGGCTATGTTTGTCACTCACGATTGTACCTCAGGGCTGAGAAGTGGTTGGCAGTCACTTGGGAGCTCACTGTGAGGATGAGGAAACTCCCTATGTTGCTTTTGCTATTTGGTACATGCACTCAGACTTTTTTTCCCCTTTGCTCTTGTCAGCCCTGATGTGAACTATGAGGAACTGGCTCGCTGCACAGATGATTTCAATGGAGCCCAGTGCAAGGCTGTGTGTGTCGAAGCGGTAAGTATTCCTCCATAGGAATAGCACCGATGGGAGGGAAATGTGAAAGCTAGCATGGAGTAATTATTTAGAACTGGTGTGGTGCTCACATTCCCTCTCTAAATACTGTCTTGTTGGGCAGGGGATGATTGCCCTCCGCCGTGGAGCTACAGAGCTCACCCACGAGGACTACATGGAAGGCATCCTGGAGGTTCAAGCAAAGAAAAAAGCCAATCTGCAGTACTATGCCTGATCTGTGCCCAGTCAAGGTTGTGGCCTTGGCAGAGGACAGGAGCAGACTGGACTGTATNAGGGAGTGCTACTGAGGTCCAGGGCCCTCTAGCAGGGGATGGAAAACGATGTCCAGGGAAGAAGCTTGGTGAATCTTTGGGGAGAAGAGTCCTGTCTTCCAGGTGCCTCACACTGATGATCCTACTCTACTTAGGTGATTGCTGCAACCAACCGGGTTGATATCTTGGACCCAGCTTTGCTCCGCTCTGGACGATTAGATCGGAAGATTGAGTTCCCAATGCCTAATGAGGAGGCCAGAGCCAGAATTATGCAGATTCATTCACGCAAAATGAATGTCAGGTATGGCCTTCTAGGGCTATGTTTGTCACTCATGATTGTACCTCAGGGCTGAGAAGTGGTTGGCAGTCACTTGGGAGCTCACTGTGGGGATGAGGAAACTCCCTATGTTGCTTTTGCTATTTGGTACATGCACTCAGACTTTTTTTCCCCTTTGCTCTTGTCAGCCCTGATGTGAACTATGAGGAACTGGCTCGCTGCACAGATGATTTCAATGGAGCCCAGTGCAAGGCTGTGTGTGTCGAAGCGGTAAGTATTCCTCCATAGGAATAGCACCGATGGGAGGGAAATGTGAAAGCTAGCATGGAGTAATTATTTAGAACTGGTGTGGTGCTCACATTCCCTCTCTAAATACTGTCTTGTTGGGCAGGGGATGATTGCCCTCCGCCGTGGAGCTACAGAGCTCACCCACGAGGACTACATGGAAGGCATCCTGGAGGTTCAAGCAAAGAAAAAAGCCAATCTGCAGTACTATGCCTGATCTGTGCCCAGTCAAGGTTGTGGCCTTGGCAGAGGACAGGAGCAGACTGGACTGTATCACTTACTTTCTGTCTGGAAAAAATAAAACATTTTTTCCCTTTAAAAACAAATCCGTGATGTGTTGGGGCTGTTGCCCTTGCTTGGTGGTTCTACATCTGCGTGAGGGAGGCTGAAAGTCTCCTGTCCACAGTGCCCGTCACACTGCCTTTGGACCCTCCTCCAGCTAGAACTGGATTAAATCCTGCTCTGCTACTTCTGCATGAGGACCAAGAGGTTAAACTGTAGTAAGTGTACTGTGACATTGATGACCTGCAGCTCAGGCAGCATCCCCGGTTTTTGCCTGTGCAGCCAGTGAACAGCCTACAGCCTTGTTAGCCTTGAAAGTTTTGAACACTCATGTTGCAAGGGTGAACACAATTCACACATGAATGATGTTTTAACTTTGTCAGTTGAACTTAACTCTCGAAGCTTTAACACTGTTGCTGGTATGGATATGAGCTCTCTGGTCAATCAGTCGGGTCATTGTCATAAAGAATTCGAGGTTTCATCCACTGAGCAAGTCTTTCAGTACTTTTAATGCCAGTTGAGAATTACAACTTCCATTTAAAAATTACACTTTTCATAAATACACTGACTTTAGCATTAAGTATCTTACATGCCACTGTATTGTATTTTAAATACAATGTAAACATCTCCAAATGCTGGCCATCTCATCTTTACCTGTGCAGTTTTTGGACACTTGGGAGAGGGGTGGGGATGTGAGAGGGAAAAAAGAATAGATGAATGAAAGAAAAATGCACTCCAAAGTACTTTGGCTGATGTTCCTGAGTTAGCCCTAGTACTTGTGCTGGTACCAAGGTCCTTAGTGCTCATTTTGGAGAGGGATCTTGTTCCAGCAGAGCATGTGTGTTCTCGACACGCTGTGCTCGGGGGCATTTGACATTGGAAGGGGTTGAGTGGAGAACTGAGCAGAAGCCACATGTTCCTGAGGAAAATACACTGTGGTTCCTTTGGACACTAATATTAGAGGGGGCTGTACATCTGCTATTTTAGCAGTACTGTTATTTGAGCTCAGGGAGAATTACTCATCTCCTTTCACAGAACAGGAGTTGTACCCACAAGTTAGTTCAGAAGTGAAAGTTGATCCTGGCAGCTCAAACTATGACATATTTTGAGAAATGTAACTCTGGTGGAATAGTTAAAAGCTGCATGTTGCATACATCTCCCCATTAAAACACAAGGGTATGTTAGTTAGCCAAATGAGTAACCTTAACTGTGTAAGAAGCTGAGAAAAACTCTGCTTTCCCAAAGTCTGTAAGAGTTTTCTTGGAGTCTTGCTGCTCAGTTACAGCTAGCTCCTTTTGGAAACAGTTTGAGTAGTGAGTAAATAGCTGAATCCACAGCACGGAATAGCACAGGTTTCTGATTTAAATAAATAAATACTAAGAATGGGCTGATTCTTTGGCCTAAACCTCGGCTTAGATCAAGGTTCTTTTGGGAAAGGATGGCCTGAGCCAACATTAGACATGCCTGTTGCAAAAGTGTTCAAGCCAACTTCACTTAGCTCCTTGTCCTAAATTGGGTCTGAATTACACAGACCTGCAGCAATAGAGTTGGTGCGTAAACATCCCTTACAACTGGACAATAACAGGACCATGGAGGTACAGTTCAAAAAACAGCACAAAAAAAGACACAACCTTGGACTTAATCCCTTGTAAACAGAAGAAAAACAAATTGAAAGAACTGTCCCCCTTAAACCATCAATGATCAAGTTGCCAATAATTCAAACCTGGAGTTACTTGCAATGTCCGTGTCTGCGACTGGAGGCTGTAGCAGTGTCCCATGGGCTGGCATTTCAACAGCTCTGGCACTGCTCTCCATGCGCTGACATGCCACCTCTTCCTGGTGTTAACCCACAGCTCTGCCCAGGCTGCACTTTCCAGAGTCTCTCCCCACTCCCTCTGGGGTCACACGGCCCCATTTTCTTGTCTGGGTTTTTGTACGGATGCCCGGGAGGTGTTGAGTGATGGGGCCAACGTGCAGAGGAACCCAGCCAGCAGGGTGAGGCCCAAGCCCCCCCAGGCACAGAACATGGACCAGCCATAGCCATGACTGATGTCCTCTGGCAGCCCATAGACGTAGCGAGGATAGCGGGATAACTCAAAATTGATCCCAGCTACGCATGTGCAGAGTGAGATGATACAGCAAGTACCTGCAGGAGAAAAGCAAGAGGGTTCTACACTGCCCTCAGACAGGTTAATTATGCTCTGTTTTTTCCCCTTGGTATTTTCAATGTCATGAATTTTCAAAATCAAGAATTACCCTTGGGTTTTTTTCTGCAGTCCTACCAGCCACTCTCCTTATAAGGCAGAGAGAAAAAAAAAAGGGAAGATATGCAGGACTACAGGATACCTCACTTCACAGATAATCCAATATTGCCTTAGCTCCTTTCATTGCAATTTTGAACTCAGTCATAGTTCATCATGCTTTGATTCTCCTGAGACTATTTCCAGTGACTAATGTCATCAGGTTCCAGACAGTATTCGGGCAGTTTCTCCTATGAAAAGTAATTAGCTCACTGAATCCCAGGGCTGCAAAGTGCAGCACTGCTTGGCTTCCACTAGGAACACCCAGACTTCTGCCAGCTGTACCCTAGGCCCATAGAGAATGCCTAGGTTTTTGTCATCTACAAATTCACTAAACACCTATATTGAGGAGAAAAAAGCCTAAGAAGGCACAAGGTGCTCTAGTATGTTTAATATACACTAGTACACTAGATTCCAGTCTATACTGCCCATTTTCAAGTTGCAAAATCAACGTTCAGAAAAGCCTTTGGTCATACAGAAAGCCTGCTCCCACCTTGAACAAACATGTAACAGCCCTGGCAAGCACTGAGCTCACATCCTTATCACTGGGCCAGTGTTCTCCTAGGCTTGGCTGGATTTGGACTTCACCACTACGTGAAGATCTAAGCATCTTTGAGTACCAGAAAGGTGCTCTACATTAACTTGTTTGTTTGTTTGTTACTATTCCTAGGGAAAACTGAGCTGAGCTGTCTGACAGGAGCCACTGCACACTTGGAGCAAGCCAGAGGACTGTGCTCATTGTGTACAAGGTCCCTGTGGCTACACACCAGCTCTCTGGAGCAGAAGGTTCATACACATACAGTGGGGCCCACTGAGAAACATGCAATACCCATGCAAGCACAGGTCCTGCCCAGTGCTGGAGGTGGCACCTGCACTGTGCTGAGAGTTGGCTGCACTAAGTAACTGCTGTGTGCGGCTGCTGACATTACTTCTACTTTTACAAGGCAGCACTACTGAATGTGACTTGAGGAGCAGAAGCGAAAGGCTCTCACCTCCCATTAGGAAGAGCAGCCCAGCCACGTACTGCATGAGCTCCTGCTGTTTGCAGCAGCCCAGCACACCAATGATCCACCCAAACAGGATGATGGAGACTGCCATGCCAATGAAGCCGGCTGTCATCCTCCGCAGATCTGAAGAAAGAAAAAGGAGAAAAGCAAGACAAAAGACATGAAGGTGGCAGCACCTAGAGAGAACAGCCAGGGGAGAGTCCAGACAGATGTAGATTTACTGGTTCTAAAGCTTATATTTCAACCATGGACTTCTCCTCCTGTAGCTTCTTTGATGTAGATGGTTTTCTCATTACACTGAAATTAAGGGAATGCATCTAAACTGACTCCACTGTGCTGGGCACTGTGCAACTGCAGAGCATTTCAGTCCTGATCAGGAGGAGTACCAGCCAAATACTCCCCAGCATGGGACAGAAAGGGTGCATCATGAACTCATGTTAGTACTGCAAGGGCTTTTTTTCTTTTTTTTGGTGTGGTGTCTTCTTTGGGATAGAGTTTGTAGGGGGAGTGTCTGCTGAAAATAGAAACAAAAGAAGCAAGAGGGGACACTGAAGAGGACTAAGGGATTAGCACATGGGAGGCAACAGTGTGAACAGAAAAGAGGAATACTGAGATGACAGAAGCAGACAGCAGATCAATACAGTGTTATGGGAACAACTCCAGTAACAAGCTCTGAAAAAAAGCTTGGGTACCAGTGACATGAACAGCACTTTGTTATCGCCAGTAAAATTGCTGTTCTTGTCTTTTCCTAGTTCAGTCTCCAGCTAGGATTTCCCTGGCACTGACTCTCACATGACAGGGGCTGTGTTGAATCCAAATCTCATGTCCCCTTCCAATTATATGTCTGGCTGCTTGAACTTCCTCACTAATCAATCTGTATCTATACTTAGAGTCCAGTGCCACGCTTAGACGAGTGATTCCAAACCCTCAGCTGGCATTGCATTAAGGCATTAAGTAATCCCAACACTCTTGTGCCCTGTGCTGGGCTACTTACGGAGCGCGTGCCACTCATCCTGCCGGATGGTGTTGGTGATGTTGATGGGTAAGTTGCGAGGCAGAGAGCTGGAGGTGTAGTGGTACTTCACAGCAGTGCAGCGCTGAATAACTCCTGTAAAGAGACATCAGTGTGAAACAGCATGAAACCCCTGTGCCTTGCACTTGCTGCTGAGTTGGCTGGCCTGGCAGAGCTCGCACAGGGGAAGCCTTAGTTCAATAACAGAGCAAATGTAACCAAAAAAAGAGCTGTTTACTTTAAAGGCTTTGGGATTAGGAGGGGAGAGAACCTATAAAAAACAACAGCAAAGCAGGAGCCAGGTGCTGACTCTCCAAGAAGCAACAGCTTAAGTTAAACAGTAATGACAGTCACCAAAAACATCTCCAGAAGCTTTCTAGAGGAACTGCTGTGATCTCCTTGGGATGTCTAAGGAGGCAAGAGCGTGGCCAAGTACCAACAGGACTGCTTCATCTCTAAGAAGACAGAGTTGAAACACTTTGAAAATTTTGAATGAATGCTGGGAAGTGAACTGCATAGGAGAATCTTTTGAATTCACTCCAAGAGTCATTGGCTCTTCACTTTACTTTCAATGAACAATAGTACCCATGTAGGCTTGTTTCCATTATAGCTTAAAGAAAAGTGCACCTCAGATGTAAATGTGAACTTACAAGCACACTCTTCTTGAAAGGGATTTTTCATTTAGTAAATGGGGGAGAATAAACATGGATGATGGGGTAGAAGAGAGCAACCAAAAAGGTAAAAGAGCAAAACAGTACAAAAAGTTCCTCTTAAACAATGGCTACAGGGTCATTACCACTATTTGAATGTTGGAGCAGAAGAACCATTCAAAAACAATCAACTGGCCAGTGAGCTAATCAAGCTGGTGAACAACCAGTAGCAGGGAGCTGCAGACCCAGTGATCTTCTTTGCCAAAGACACTAGAAAACCCAGGAGAAGAACTGAGCTTTGTGTGGCTCCCGCAGCAATGAGAAGCATGATTTTGTTCTCTAACAATATTCACTGGGATTGTACTGACCTGGTTTCTGTGAGGACCTGCAAAGAGGAAGCCCCCATTTCACAAGATTAGAAGTTGCATATGAGAGGTTTGGGCAATTCCAGCCATCAGGCCAGGGAGGGAAAGGTGATCTGAATTTCCTCTCATTTCAAGTGGCTCCAATTCTCAGCTGTGCTTCCCACCACTCCCTTCCCTTGCTGTGGCTCCCTGCTGCTTCCCCAGCACCACAGAGCACTTCCAGCTGTACACCATACACAGAGTTGCTGCCCTTCACCTGCAGCCAGTGGCCCTCTCCTGCTGAGCAGTGCTCCCTCCTTGCACTTACCTCCGGACAAAGCTGTAGAGCTGCCTGAGCCGATGATCAGCAAGACAACCCAGTGACAGAGGGTGCCAGTTCATTTGCAAAGGCTGCAGACATCTGAGTTAAGAACTTAGGCCATATACAGCACATCACAGTATCTAATCATATTTCCTGTACTGCTGAATGAACTCAATTTCAATGTTGACATGATTTTCATGTGTTGTTGAAAAATATGTATATAGAACAAACTAATGACATCAGATTTCAGATTATAATGCACTGGCTTCATTAAAAGTATGATCCATGCACTTTCACTTCCTGATCATAAAAGCAGTACATATGAAGCAGTATTTTAAACAAGAGCAAGGATTACTATTTTTATAGCTCATCAAAGAAAAAGCAAAGACTAGAGATGTACATCCCTTATGATCAAAGCTATGGACTTCTCAGCTAAGATGTCACTGAGAAAAATATTTGCTCTTTGCTATTCCAAGAGTTTAACATGTAAACTAAGACTAAAACCTTCTCATACAAATCTGGTTATTTAGAAATTCTTGGATATCAATTCATTCTGCCACTGGTTTAAAAACTGTTCTCCTAATCCTTTCTTTCCCAGAATTCAAAGTGCTAATTTTATATAGGTAGCACATACAATTATATTAAAACAGCAAGTTTGCAAAAAAAAAAGCTCAGGAGTGCACAGATCTCAGGGCTTTTGCTCAGTGCTAACTGCTAATCCACAGGCTTGGTGACAGCCTTTAATTACACCAGCACAAGCCATTTTTCCAACGAGATTCCATTTTCCTGAGAGCACACGCTGCACCCATGCTGGTGTGAGCCACTAAAGGCAGAACAAGAGAGGCCTCTCTCTGTAGATGTACTAGAACAGCTGAAATAGGCAGGCAAGAGAGTAAGGGGATCAGGGAAGCAGTGACGGTGACCTCTCAGCTGAGTATCTACCCACTTTCTCCCAGAAAATTGTAACACACACCCAGGCAACCTTCAGTAGCTAGATTTTGCATCTGCCATCACTAGTTCATGTTTCCCATTTTTTGAGTGAATCTCTAGGTCTCACTTGCAGAGATGCCATGCAAATCTGATGCAAATATGGCCAGGTACTCCACAGGACTGCATTTAAAGTCATGTAACACCTTGTTCTTTAAGTAGTCAAGAAAAAAAAAATAAAAATCAAAATCAGGTTTGCAGTCCCAAAGTTATTGTAAAGTAAAAGGTATTTCAAAGGTACCCCAATAAGTCCTTGGACCTGAGCCTTACATACCTGAAATTGCAGTCTATAAAATAGCGACAGCATCCTGCCCTCCATTTCAGAAACCTGCTAGCAAAGTGATTTCCTTTTTGTTTACAACACACTCAAACAAGCACCATAAGAAAGCCTGCCAGAATTAAAACCTTTGCCTTCAGGCAAGGGCTTGAATAGAACAGACTCATGTGGTGAACAATAAGTGAGCATTGTCTGTTTTGGCACATGAGTACATTGGGAATACGGGACAGAAGGAGGCAGGTGCACAGGTCATTAGCTTACCATAAAGCACACATCCAAGAAAAAGGTTAGATGGACAGCCTGATCGCAGCATTTCCAAGGGCCTTAAAAGAACATGTGAGACTCAAATTGCATGTACAATTTTCTTGATTAAAAAATAAACATGAACTGCAATGAACTGCATCCAGCAGTGTCACACTGACACTTTCCCGGCCCAGCTACATGCCTGTGCCTTCTCACAGCCAACATTGTTTCTAACACCTTGTCCTCAATGTGGTTTTTTTTTACCCCTCAGGACTGCAACTGCAGACAGGTTCCCCTTGGAACTCACATAACCCTTGGAAGAGTACATGCGAGTGTCTCTGGACGAGCCCTTTCTCCTGACTAAACACAACAGATGGGAAAGGTCAGAGGATGCTTGCTGGAATAGCCAGATACCCAGGCAGAGCACAGGCTCCTTGTTCCTAAGCTGCCAGAAACATCAAAACACCAACCCTGATGTGATACATTCAGTTTGTAATCCTGGGCTTAGCATACCCTGACTTTCAGTTTAGTTTTTGTCTCCAACTTTGAAACATGCGGGTTTTCTCTACACAGTGTGCCAGAGGTTTATGAAGAAATGGAGGGGTTCATTTTCAGTTCTGCTATGTGGCCCAGCATCAGAGCAGTTTGACTTTCCCTCAGCTGGGAGACCCCCTCCTGCCCATGAGCAGCCATGGCCAGTTAACAATTAACTACCATGTGAGGCCTGGCCCTCCCCTCCCTCATGCCCCAGGACCAAGTGGCCACTGAAGCTCCCTGGCATTTTCCTACCATTTCTGCCCAGGACTGTGAGGAGCATCACAGCCGTGCGTTCACTCTGTCCACATCGTCACCAAGGGCCACCAGACCAACTAAATCAACCTTCCTTTAAAATACCACAAGAACTCTTACAGATCACACTGACAGATCATACTCACACCAAGGGCCATGACCAAACAGATGAAGTTTATTAAACATGCCACTGTAAACAGATCCTTTACAGACCTCACAGTGAGTCCAGTAACTCTTCCAATTTATCATCAGTCGGAAAGAATGGGAAGTACAGATACCAGGACTGAGCAGTTTTCTCTCAAGGGCCTCACTACTGCCTCAAACTGTTGTGTTCCTCTGCTTAAGCATCCAGTGGTTCTCCTCACTTTCTCAGCTACATCGTGGTACCGAGGAGCCTTTTCTGCCCAGTATATATGAGATGTACCAGTCCCACCCCGGGGACTTTTCAGAGCAAGCCTTAAAAGCACTAAAATCCCTGGTTTATCAAGAGTGAAGAGCCTTTCATTTTCTAATTCCTTCAGTTTAGGGATGTTAAAGCACATGTTGTTCAATGAGCCCACCAAGTTACCCAAAGCAGCCTATTAGAATGGATCTTTCCCAGCTAATCATTTTCTACTGTCACCATTTGTAAGCAACACTTTTTTACTGTACTAATAGGTAGAGAAGATCCCTAAACAAGATACAATAAATCCCTGCAGGACCTTACTACTTAAGAACACTCCATACAGATGGTTTTTGTTGTAGCATCAGTTATCAAATGTGGAATCCATATAGCACAGGCTCTAAAAGACGACATGTAGTGCTCATGTTCTTACACTCAGAGAACCCCTCCTTATATATGCACAGAGATCCTCTCAGTTTCCCCACCAAATGGTTCAGTTCTTTGGCTTCTATCTCTTACTGATTGCTAATCTCCATTTTCCCCATGTGGTTTGTACAATTGTTTCTTCTTTTGCCTTTTAATTGTATTTTTTAAATGAAACAGTGTATTTTTTCACAGTTCCAAAATAGTGATTTTGCATTTTAAGAAAAATCTCACATATCATTGCCATCTTACATTTAAACATTTCCCACCTCTCAGTTTTGCACTACATTTTCTGACTCGTTTTTTCCTTTTAAATATATGAAGTGAATATATTTTGCTTTTTTTAATATCCTAGATATAGAAATGGATGCTGGTACATGCATCATTAGCTACAATGCTCAAGTATGAAAGTTTCCATGAAAACTGCTTTGTATTAATAGCAGTAGATAAATACAGGACTAGAAATCCATGGAATTATCTAAATGGATAAGCATATTTATGGACTTAAGTCATTTATTCAGAATTCAAGAGAGACATAGAAAGGAAAGAAATCTTATTCCAGAGAGGCTAGAAAAAAATGGAGACTATAAACCCAAACCAAAATTACTGCAGAACTGTGAGAAAAAATAAAATTTACTCCTCTGTCACTAAAAGCCTGTAAAAATATCTAGATTAAGGAATACTAGGAAAAAAGAAAGGCATCACACATCACCAAAGAGCTATCTGAAAACAATGCAAATTGAGGAGGAAGTAGGACTTTCAGCAGTGCACAGGAGTGATCTTCAGGTCACACCACGGAAAAAAAATACCTGCTTTTCCTTTTCAGAAGCCCCAGATCTGGTATCATGCTTGACAGAACAGCTCAGATGCAGCCACACCTGACCATCAGTCAGGAAAGGCTGTTTAATCACAGTTGTCAGAGAAAAGGCAGACACAGTGGGAATGAAGAAAGGCTGCTAGTAAAGCAGGTCAGGAGAAGGGATAAGAGAGTCATATCTATTTAAAGATCTGATTCTACAAGAACTATTATTAATAATTTCCCTCTATAAGATGACACATAAATCTTTACAGTAGCAACTGCAGACCTAATAGGCAAAGAATATAAGGCGAACAAGGCTTTTTGTAGGGAAAGGCAAGGTCTTTTATTAGAACAGCTGGGGTAAAAAAGGAAAAAAAGTAGACAGAAAATGTTTTGGATTTAGAGTCCTTCCAGTTTTACACACCAAACATTGAGGAAGACCATTCACCACCCTCTGAGGCCCTCATGCATGCAGAATGAAGACTCTAGCTTCTCTGTTGTAGTGTTGGGAACTGTTGTAGTGTTGGGAAAATATCTCAGAAAGAGAAGTATCGAGGACCAAACTAGTATTCTTCCCATCCCTTCCCCCATCTTAGCTAATCTTAATGGGAGCTGAAAGCATTTTACTTGATGTGAAGAAAAATAATAGATAAATATTTTACATGACAGCCACAATTAATAGAAAGAAATTAATGAGTTCCCTTTTAGTGAAAGGAGGTCAGCATGGAAATAAAAATTAAATAGCATAAAATGGATCCTGGGAGAATAAATAGAGAAAGAAGCTAAGTACACAGCACCAGAGTTTCTAGAAGTAAGAGTCACTGCTGTGCATTGGAAAGAAGGGACAAAGACGAGCTGAGATTCACAGTGCCAGTCTACCCAGCCTCTGCTGTGCAGGACTGGCGTCACAGTTGGAAGCCAAGCTGAAGGACTGCTCTCGCTTTCTTAAGATAGCATTTCCATTTTGTGCCTCAATGGAAGCACTTTTCCCAACTCCTACTCTCTCTGCGCTAATATGTACCTGCTGGAACAGCAAGTCCTGTTTTTTATCATTAACCATACATAACCCATTGACTTCATGGGTCAGCCCGCTACGTTATTTGTACCATCAAGTGCAGGACTTTTATTCATACTTCATGGCCTGCTTGGCTTTGTACCATGTGCCATAGTAGTAGAAGATCCACAGATTTCTCTCCTGTCACCCTGGGGGCCCTGAGTGACATGTGTCACCATGAAAGCCTGGCAATCTACTGCAGCAATGAGAACTCCCTCATGCTAGAACGGGAACAACAGGTCCCTTTCACCTTGCTACAAAAATCACAGTGCTATAAACAACACTGCACATTTCTCAGCACTCAATTAGAAGAAAGTGCCAGGGTTAGGAGGATGCCCACCGAGAGTCAGGCCCTGCCCTGGGCCCCCGAAGGGGCTCTCCGAGGACGCGGTCCCACCCAGCACTGCAGCATTTTTTAGCAGAGAGGGAGGCGCACAAGACCCCGGGATGGGGTCAGGGCCGCGCTCGCCGCTTCCCGCACGCCAGGGACACCGGGAGCCATGGGTCCGTCGGGGCTCCATCCGCGCCCGCCCGCCGGCCCGGTCTCGCCCCGGCAGCGGCAGCCGCCATCCCGCCCGCAGCCCCGGCGGGGCCGCGCCGGCACCGCGCTCAGCACCACGGACAGCGGCGGGGCCGCCACCGCCCCCCACCCCCGCACCTTTCCGGATGAG
>VYXC01005509.1:144748-167334 GCA_013397175.1 Platysteira castanea
CCGCGCCCCCCGCGCCGCGGCACCGCGCCGGGCTCGGGCCCGCCCCGCGGCATCCCCCGGGCACGGCCTCATGGGGGTCCCGGAACCGCCCCCCGCCACAGCGCCCGGCTCTTGCTCCGCGGACGGAGGGCCCCTCCCGTGGCGGAGTCCGTGTCCGAGGCGGTGCGGGGGTGGCCGCGGGCAGCTACCAGGGGATGGAGGACCGGAGGAAAGGGTAAGCGGACCCTCCGAGCCTTTCCGCGGCCTCTTCTGGCCTGGCACTCGCCCGTCCCGCTGGCCTGCCCAGGGCAGAAGGGCAGAGACCAGCCCCGGTCAGGCCGCGGGAGCCAGCAGTTTTTCAAATGTACACGAAATACAAACACCACCCGCAACATCATTTGTTGGCATTTGGATTACTACTTCTCCTCAACTCTTCATTATCAGTTAATGGTAAATAAGGCCTGAAAAAGCTGAAAAATGTCAATGTATTTTATGCAATGAGCAGCAGATTAAGTCCAAGCCATTAGTTAAAAGCAGCATTTATAGGGGCACAAAATCCCTTCTGATCCTGCTTGTTGTATAGGACTTGTTTCTCCAGCTGCAGCACTGTCAATCAGTCCCCAAAGCCAGTTGTTAGGGCATCATCTCATCAATTCTGGCCATTTTAACTGGCCTCCATTTAAAAGGATCTAGTGATCATGCCTAAACTATTAATTTAATGTCCAGTTTTGAAATCCTTAGGTTTTGGGGGTTTTTTGTTAAAAGTAGTTTTAATTGGTTCCCAGGAGCAAATGTTCAACTGTAGGAGATTCGGATCCTTTCTCCCCGCCACCACCTCCCCCCCTTGTCACTTCTTGGTCTCTCGGCCACACCAAGCACAACCTAAACACCCTCCCCAGCACTCCTCCCAGCAACACTGCCCAGAACAGAATACTGCTTATCTCCCCTGAGCCCTCCGCCTGGTGGAAACATGCAGCAGCCACAGCTAAAGCTTGTTTTAGCCACATTTCTGCATGATCCTCTTCTGCAGTTTGCACTGGACAAGATGAGATTACCATCCATGCAGCTACACATTAGTGCCTTCAAGGCAGACAAATTGAAAAGGCTGCTGTCAAAAGAATTTTATTACACATGCCAGCTAAATTAAGCCTTCCACAGCAAGAATGAAAAATAATTTTCAAATACAATCACTACTCTAGCTAACATGGAAAAATCCTTCAATTGTAATAGCTCTTTCCTGGAAAAATCCAAATATTCACATTTCCTAAGTCTGCAATCCTATTATGTCACCCTACTCTCCACATGAGCTCCTCAGGCTATAGTTTCAGAAAGCAGGGGCTTCAGCAACAGCACCATCTTAGAAAGTTCCCATGTATGAAACTCTTTCTAATTGTTCTCCTTTCTGTGGTACTGCAATTGTGTCAGGGCCATTCTTCACGGAGCCTGTGAAACAGGTAGCTGATGAATTCATGTTGATTACTTTTGAGAAGGAAAAAAGGGATGGGAGAGGGGGGCTCATAGCATAGCCCCAAGGGCAGGGATACTAGCACAGCCCAAGAGTGCAGCATGGTAAATCCAGGGACAGAGATTCCAAAATGAAGATTGCTGGCAAAATCCACAGACTTGCCCTTGGGCACCTACCTGCCTTCATCTTCTTCCAGCTCTTGGGTTACAGTTTTCCTTCTTTTTACAGAAGACTTTGGGTAAGAAGAGAGAGCCATACACCATTTGTAGCTGAAAATCTTCCAAATGAAGCACTTCCAAAATATTCTGAACCCATGTTTTTGAAGGGTAGAGAATTTCCTTTTAGTCCTTTCTGGGCAATTGCTACACACAGCCTTTGATGACTGCACCTTTGTCCTACATGGCAGGTATCCAGTTTAGTGTTAACTGAAACCAGACAGGCCTTGAGCTTTTTTGATTAAAAAAAAAAAAAACCCGATTACAGCCAAGAATGGTTGCAGAACTCTCTGAACAGTAAAATTACCATGCAAGCTTTCCCCTGAAAGAGGAGAAACTTATTTGGTGATGCTTTTCAGGGAACCCAGAGCAGCAGTCAAGAATTGTACCACACTGCTCCTGGACAACAGTTCCATGGCAGCAGAAAGAAGAAACTGGATTAGAACTTTTTCTTTCAATTGTGAAAGTCTGAGGAAAGTCTGGCAGCAACCCAGATTCCAGACTGCTCTAGACTAACCCAGAGATATGTCTCTGTAATTCAAATGAAATTCGAATCGAATTTTTAAATCAAAGAAAAGTAGGAACTTCAAAAAAAGCCCAAACCAACCAAACAAAATAACCCAACAACACAAACCGACATGGAAAACCATTTATTTCATCTCTATTGTCTCCATGCAGAGCAGACCAATACAGATGAAGGGGGAAAATGCATAAGAGCAGCTGAAAAAATAGAGCTAGAAAATACAATTCTCTCTGCATTTCCAAAAGTGACAAATGTGGTGGAGTAATGCTCCATTTCCTCCCAAGGCTCTCAATCCTCAACCCCAGGGCTGATGCAGTAGAAATCAATCAAACCCCTCCCTCCCACAAGCCCCATGCTACCTCCTACCAGGGTATCTTCCCAAGAACCACAGACTATCCATGCCTGTGATAGCAGCCAAAAAAAAAACAGCTCAGAAATTCTTTCTTCAGTGTCATCCACTTCACATTCCTGAACGCTGAGTATAAAATCCTGACTGTGGTTTTCAGTCTTGGCAAAGCTCGGTGCTGATGCAACGCCAACTCATGGGCACTCACCTGGCAATGCCTCAACTTAAATGCCAGCCTTATTTTGGGAAAGAAATCTTGAGAAACAGCAGGCACAATTTTCTGTGCAAGCCTGCTTCCTCCAGAGCCCTATTACAGGGTCTGCTTAGTTGCAGTCCCTGGGCAGGGGGAACCCCCAAAGCTAGAACCAGAGGGTTGGCATACTCCCTCAGTCCCTGCAGGCTAACTGGATTAATCATCCTTCCAGGAAAGCAGGAAGTGGATGCTACCTTCAGACCTCACAACAATTGAATCATGGAGAGAGTAGTTGGCACAGGAAGACAACTTTGTAGAGAGGAATAAAACAATTGCACTAAGCCTCCCTCCTTGTTGCAGTGAAACTAGTTACTAATGTCAGTCCCGGGAAAGGAAAGCTGAAAAAATTTCAGACAGCAGTTCCTGGGCAGACAGAACTGCAAGCATGAGCTCTCCAGCATTCACTGAAAAGTAGGACAGGAGCTGTCATAAAAAAGAACTGTGTCAACAGTTCAGGAATCTCTTAGGGAAGTAATGCCTCTGCTGTGGGCATCATTACCTGCCTTGCTGCTCTGACCCAAATCGCCCTCTCAAGGCACAAGCCCTCTTGATAAGGCCCTGTGCAGACTGGAGAGCTGCACTGCTTTACAAAAGCTGTTAAAAGACTGAGCAAAGTTGGTGCAAATCACACTGGGGCACCTGTTGTGTGTTCAGTGACTCTGCTAGATCAATTAGAACTGTTTTTAAACTAATTTACGGAAAGCGAGGATAAGCTCTACAGAAGGGATGATCTAGTAATTGTGCACATGTCTGTGGCAATAAAACATCTCTGTGGAATTACAGCCTGGTCAGCCCTGTGAGCTGGGATGGAGGAAAGCACTAGAAATTTAATTTATTTTTATAACTTTAAAAATTTTATTTATTTTTATATTTTGGTCTCAAATTGCCAAGAATTTTATCCCAAGCATCACACAACAGAAAACTCCTCTTAAAGCATACTACTTGTCACCTTTTATATCCCTTTCTCACCTTACTTAAAAATATTTTCACCAGCAGTTTCAGCCTTCCCATTTAAGGGCTGTCAGGATTATTTCTTATCCATTCATCCTCAACAGATGAACTCCAGTATGAGGTAAGAACCACAGAAATAGGCTACCATCTACAGCATGCTCTTAAACAGTCTACACTGAACAGAGGAAATTTTGCTAACCAGGAGTTACCAGCTGCTGACCAGGCTGTAGTGTTCAAGCACCTCTGCCGTGACAGTCTAGGGGTGCTGTGGTGTGCTGGGCAGGGCTAACATGCCACAGCTCAAGAAAGCTCTGAAACACGGTGTGGGGTAGATGGTGCATGAATCAGGTCTCAAGAGCAGGGTCAGAAGCTTGTTCAACTAATGGTTACGAGGAGAGGGAGCTCAGTCACAACAGCTACATGGCCTTCCCTCCAGATGTGAGTGAGCTGGTAGTATGGCAATTGAAGAAACATTTACTGATCATTTATCAGATACACAGCTGGGCTGTGCTGGCTACTGGAGTGGTTAGGGCTGAGGCAAGTAATCTCCAAGTGGACTCATTAATTGTAGTGACTTACCCTAAAGTGCCTCTAGCTTTTGGCTCAATTTCAGTGTAAACAAACAAAATAGACCAAAAGATTTGGACTGCTGAGGCCAATACTACCTTTAGGAACAAGTGGTGTCAATGAAACACTGGAGATCAAGTTGGAAAGGGTCTCTTCCCCTCTATCTCATAGCACCATCAACTTCTCATGGGTAGGGAGTTCTGGCTAAAGCTGTTTATTGTTGCTTTGTCATGCCTGTTCTGCCTCCAGCCCTTAGAGTGGTAGGAAAAAAACCTTTCTCTTCATCAGCTACAGGAATCGCCTCTGTTGTTTTCACACAAGAGCTTGGGAGGTGCGGTTCCATCAGAGTGAACTGAATGAAACATCATTCATCCATAGTGGAGCAGTTGTTCAGTTCATTTCTGCCCAGTGTATCTTTTGCTCCATAAAAACCAACCAAAAAAAGAACAGAAGCCCTTGTGTGCATTTTAGCAGAACAGGGATAGGAGAGCCAGGGAATTAAGTCTTGGACAGCCAGACCTCTCTCACCTGCTTCTCATTCTAGCAGCCAGATCTGCACACACACACGTAGGAAGTAACATTAGTGTTCCTTATTGCTTTGTAAAGCTCAGAGTCACTGTGGTGGCTCTGGGAGGCATCATGAGGTCTGCGCAGAGGTCACTCAGTTGTGAGCGCGAGTAGCACCATGACTGTAATGCCTGTACACAGGAGCAGAATTTGCTGCAGGGAATTCCTGGGAAAGAAACAGCAGAATTAGGAGGAGCCATAGACCAATCCCCATAGGCAGCTGTACACAGCTCTCCGATTATTTGTTCTTTGCCCCTCCAAATCTACCACATGAAGAACATGACAGCTGTATGAAGTCACTAACACGGATGAGAAGATCTTCCCAGCACTCCAAGCAAAGAAGTTGTCTATAAACTGGCATGTACTTGTTCCACTCAGCTGCAAGGCCCAACTCAACGCCCAATTCAAGCTGATTCAGTCATGCAGCTATTCAGATACATATTCATGCCCTTTCACTCACGAGGAAACCAGCACTTAGGCAGCATGTGCATAGACATTTTAGGGACCTCATCCAGCTAACAATTACAGTTACAGAAAAAAAAAAAACACATTAAAACCAGCCATTCTTTTAGCACTATCTCAGGTTTATGCTGGATTGAAGTGACTGTGTGCCTCCCACCTCTGCATATTCTGCCAACAACCTCTGCCAACACAAGAGGTTACAACCTAAATTAACATTTCTCCACAAAAAGTTCCTACCTCCTCAGATAGAATTGTGGAGCTGGTTTTTTGAGCACTGTTTCAGTCAAAATTAACTGAGGTGAACCAAGGCATCTCATTTAAACTACTAAAGTTACTTGTCTTATTACAACTAAAATAGGAGGGAACATTCAGGGGCAGCTCTGCCAGCAGATCTGAGAGGGCCTTTACTGTGGAACAGCTGGATTTGCACCTGCTACAGCCTTAATTAGACTGCAAGAAACTAAAATAATACATGAGGGAAACCCAAATATACTGGAATACATATACCAGTGCAGAAGAGAGATTTCTGAGGTGGAATACAACGATAGACCATGAAATGCTGAGTGATAAAGAGAAAAAAACTATTATTTTTCTACTCACACAGCAACACAGCAATATCTAATAAAAAAATCAATATGCAAGAGTATAAAAACCAAACAATAAGAAGCATCACTTAACACAGTACAGTCAAACTCTTCAAATTGCTGCCAAAAGGACGCTGCAGAAGCCCAAACCAATGGATAGGGTCAGAAAGGAATGAGAGAAGCACGGAAGGATAGATTCACCTGTGGTTACCAGACACACACACCTCTGTGGGGCCCTGGTTCAGGTAGTCCCTACACCAGTACATGCTGGAAGCTGAAAACACAGATTGGGCAGGGGTGCCCTTACTGGACATGTTTCCAAGAACTTGTTCTAACTGACTCTGCTACATAATATGCCAGCATAATCTCTGGGACTCACCCAGGTGAAGACTCTCGTGTTTTAGAGGGTCTTTGTAGTCCCACAAATGCAATAGATAACACAGCAGTCTATTTTGATTCCAGTCTCATCCATAGATTTGGAAAGATGGCATTCATGCACTTCCAGAATAGGCACAGGAAAGGGTTATATCCCTGCCCCCTGGCAGCAAGATTTGCTGCAGAGGAACAGGAGGGAGCACTTACCAAGGATTCTTTTCCTCCAGGAGATCAGGCACAACATTTACCAAGGCAATGTACAGAAATCCTCCAGAAGTGAAAGGGAGGATCCAGGCTACTGTTTCTCCTGCACAAATACGGAAAGCATTGGTTATTACTGAGACAGAGCCATGGGAGACAACGCAGAAGGGAAAGAAGATAAACATGGATGGCAAGCACTGCCTCCCCCCAATTCCTACAGAGGTCCCAGGGAACCTTACCCGCTCCTTTTGGCGACTGAGCACATATTGCAAAGCAGGCTCCTAGAATTCCCCCCAGAGCTGTGGAAAGCTGCATCTTGGCTGCACTCCAGCGGTCAAAGCCAGCCCGAAGTAGGATTGCGAAGTCTCCAACCTAAGAAAACCAAGAGCTGACAGTTAATAAACATGAATACTAAATTCTCAGTCACAAAGGCCATTCGCAACAAGGCCAGTGCTTCAAGACCGTTCCTGGTTTTCAATGTTGTCCATCTCCCCAGAGGGAACAGCTTTCAAGAAGACAGGAAAAGGTTAACCAGACCCAGACCTCCTCCTAGTAGATGAAGCACATTGTAATCCCCCTCACAATGGCAGGATACAAAGCCCTCTCACCTCGTGTGGGATTTCATGCAGGAGAATGGCCATTGTGGTTAGGAACCCGACCTGCAGCAGAGAGAAAGCAATTAGGAAACAATCCCAGTGTTCTTGGATGAATCCCACCAGTTCCCGTACACTTACAGGGATCCAGCTGGAGCAGCAGATCCCACACGAATGTAGGGTTGACTGCGAGTTTATCATTCTCACAGTCATGGTGCTCCAGCTTGGGCAATGGGAACTCCATAGCCCATCATCAGTGCTGAAGACCAAAGCAAAAATGCATTAAACATCTCTGCCTTGTTCATGTCCCTGTTTCTGAGGTGACCATCCTCATCATGTTATTTCTGGACTGCCTTTTGAGTAGATGAGGGTAGGTGAGCTAATGCCAGGATAAATGACTAACATGTCCCAAATTTGAAGAAGCTCTGTGTCAGAGGATCAGGATAGTGTTGCATTTCACTGTAGCCTGCATTTTCTCAGAAAATTCCAGAAAATAGAAAGGAACTCCTTGCATTTTTTGGCTGTTTTGCATGTTGTATCACCCTTGAGCAAGGCCTCTCCATTTCAGTACACAGCTGGGGACAGAAACCTTACCTTTCTGCTAACCAGGAAGCTGGCTGCTACTGCCAGGCCGTGTGTGAAGTTATCAATGGTGTTGGCCAGCAGATTGAGGTATCCACTAATCTGCAAAGAGAAAGAAGAGCCCCTGATAAAGGAAGACATGTAAGAAGATAAAAGAGAGCACATGGCTTAGACATGGGTTATGCAGTCACAATCAGATGGGAAAGGCCAGACCACGATGCCTCTGCTGAAAATCTTAAATTATGTCAGTGCTTGAGTACACATTAAATGTAATTTCTGGTTTTAGAGTAAACTAAGTTTTAGGGTAGGGAAGTATTGTCTGAGACTGGAATAATTACCGTATGCAAACAATGAAGAGCTCTAGAAACAGAAAAGGAGGAAGGAAAAAGAAGAAAGCCAAAATGCAAGAATATACTTAATTCTAAGTCAAACCAATTTTAGGTAACACTGATTAATTTACACAAGTGACTGGCTTCAAATATGACTTGATCTTGTTTTCAAGTCATGTACTTTAATATCCAACTGTTAAATATCTCCTCTTCCAAAGCTGGCAAGAACAATGCAACTGAACAAATGCTGCTGGAATTGCTTTCTATAACTAAATAAATCTTCAAACATTGTACCAAAAAAGTTCATGCTTGTGGGTTTGCTTTCCCTTAACAAAGAATCAAAAGAGAAGATGGTGATGACAGTCACCAAAAAGCCACCTACTAGAAGGCTGGGTAACATGTATCAGCATTTGCATATAAACACATTTCTTAAAATTATAAGCATAAAGCAGCTGCCTTCCTCACAAGACCACCTCCATATTAGACTTCCCTATCATTCTACCTAGGGTCATCTCCTGACAAAATCTGAGTATTTGACCTAAAGTGATTTACGAGGCTACCACCCCAGCTCTTTAGCTCACAGGTTTTTGGGGGTTTTTCCATCATATTTAACAAAAACTACTGCATGTGGGTCCTGAGATACTGCAGTTCACTATATGGCACTTCAGTTTAAATTATTATCAAACCAGATGTTAGCCCATATATCAGGCTGTCTCTGGACTGCAAGAAGTCCAGATACAGGGCAGTAGCCAATGAGTGTCTAGAAACTGTGAAGGATTAACCTCTTACTTCACCACAGCATCAGATGCCGAAGTTCAGCTGGACAACCACAAGTGGTGATGGACTTCATTAGCTCTTTTTGGTCTTGTGCTCTTCCCTGTTTCTCTCAACTCTGCTTGGGGCATCTTTCCTTTCCGTCATTTGTATGTCACAGTTCAGGAGCGTTCTGCCAAATCTCTCTATCCAAAGCACCACCATTCTGCAGGGCACTTTTACTGCACTGCCTTGGGGCACCTTTGTAGCCTCTAAATTTTTTTAAGTGCATTGACAATTAAATGTGAAAATTAAGGGTTAAGCAAAGCCTAGCCCACTTTTAAGTAATAATCTAAGTAACATCTCCACAATGAATGCAAAAGAAGATCCCTGCATGTTTTTATAAGAAAGGAAACACAAATAGATACATGCAGGCAGACCCAAGAATGGAGCAGTTTTACTTCTCATTCTTGGTACTCTCATTCCCAGACAGCCAAATATGACTGACTAAAATTCTCCTTTTCATGTTGCTTTTTTACACGATAGCATTTTCCCCACAGGATAATAATAATTATTCACAGAAGTTTTACACAAAAATGCTTTCCCATACCACCATATAGGGAAAAAATAGACTTCATGATTAAAACATTATGACTTTTTGTTGTCAGTGGCTTGGGCAAAAGCTGTCACTGAAAGAAGCAAAGCTTTGGAGTGCTCAGAAATAAATTGGGTTGATTTGACAGTTATGAGTCTCTGACATTTACATTCTGCAAATCCCTAATAGGATGTTCTCGTTGCTCATAGAGAGCACACCCAAATGAAGTGTTTATATTCATGCTTCAGAATTAATGACACTGTGTAATAAAACATACCTCCACAAATCAACAAGGACCCCATGTGCCACAGGGAAAAAGATAGAATAAGCAAGGCAAAAGTACTGTACACAATGTTTTTACTTGTTGAGGGAATAAAGGCTGCAATGAGGTACAGAACTGATCTATGTTTGAGTGCAAGGGAAACCTCCCACCCGCCATTTTCAAGCTAGGACAAATTCTAGCAGCAGCTAAAAAGCAGAAGTTCTAATATATATATGGACAGCGGTCAACTGATTACAACTTACTAATCATTAAGTCCCAAAGGGTGACTGTGTTCATTTAAATAGTATCTTCCCCTTTTTGTTGGCTGAAAAAATAGGGGTTTCTGAGCGAATAGTAGAACCAAAAAAATCTGTCATGCTATGGATTTCACTCTTTCCTTCGCAAGTACCTACTCTGTTCACTCCCAGCAACTCCGCTTCCCTGCACGTGCCCTGCCCAGCGTGCACAGCGTGGCAGCCACGTCCCCAGCCAGGCGGATCTGCCAGGCAGAGCACGCGACACCTGAGCTCTGACTGCAGCTTTCAACAGGGCATTACTTTGCATTCCTTCTCTACTGTCATGCTGATTTTTATGGAACTTGAAAAAATTTGATCACCCTCAAGACTCCTATCCTCTCTTGAACTCAAGGAGAATTAATTATGGGTTCAAAAGTTATTGAAAATGAAGGGCAGAACAGATGGACAGACAGATGGAATGACTGCTTATGTTGTTGCCTAAGGAAACAGGCTAACAACGCAGGAGTATCTTGGTAGGTTTGATAATTTCCACCCTACCAGGAAGACTATTAAAATATTCAGATTATATGATGTTGTCCTGCTTTTCCTAAAGCCTTCTGTGTATAATACGGAGTCAGAATTCTTTTCTCACGGAGTTTCATGTAAACAATAGCCAATGTTTATTTAATCGTATTTTCTGTTTTTCATTCCTTATGTGGTAAGAGAAAGCTTGATGAGCATTCTTTTTCTCCAGTGGGAGTGGGGAGGAAGTGACATGTCCTCCAATCCCTGGTGGAATTGAGAACGCTATAAAGTATGAGAAATGTAAATAAAGCTTCTCTTTTTCCCTCTTTCTGCTGAACCTAGCAGGTGTGAGAGATTCCTTTATTGTGTCCTTACCAACACAATATGATCAAAAGGTAGAAAGTTAAAACTATGCCCATTAAGTCTTTAGTTTCTAATTCATGCATATCAACATACCATCTGAACAGATGTGTTAGGATTTTAAAGCTAGAAGGGCTCTCCATGGTTGTCTAAACCTTCCACATAACACAACTGAAAGAATTTAATTTAATTTGTGCACAAAGTTCATTGTTTCTTAAGATATAATGTACTCTGTAGAGAGCAGCTTAAATCACAGCTTAAAGCTCACAAGTTACAAAAAATCTGCTGTCTCTAAGGTAAGTTGGTCCATTGGCAAGTAACCCTCAGAGAGCTGTCTCTGAGTTCTAGTCTGCTACTGTTTGCTATAGCTGTAACTATTCAAATTTAGTCACTCCTCTTACATGGGTATTTGTATATTCTAAGGCCACCTTGATCTGTCACAACTACAGAGCTTAACTAAAGAAAACCACTTATCATGTACTGCAAACTTAAAGTATTATTTCATCTCTTTCCTGACTCCTTTACAGATTATCAGTAATATTTTGGATATTTGGAATAGCACTACTGGAAAAAGTCAGAGAGCTGTTTCACTACCGCTGTACAGAAAGAGGAACTCTCACCTCTCCTCTTACATTTTATTTCCTACTCACCCATACTCCTGGCTGTGGCATCATAAAGGAAGACTGTGTTCAGACAATTTCCTACAGTAATCCTCATATGATTTTCCAAGGCACTGACTATCTAGAAACTATCCCTATCTTGTAAATATGATCTGCAGTCCTTCTTAATCTATTCCTTATAATTTCATGTATCAAAACCTGTTAAAAATTCAACACTTTTGGTGAAGTTACTCAGTTTAGCTGCTATCGCTGACTTCATGCAGTCACAATGTGCCATTTATGTAATGCAGTACCTGCAAATGTGAAGATATACTGTTTTTATAAATAATGACTTAGAAAAATCATAAACCACCAGTGAACAGATTTGAGGGGGGCTGCATTAAACCAGTCCCTTTTGATAACATAGAATAACAATTTTTAATATAGCTAATATTAGCAAAGTTGATTAGAATGGGGGAGAAAGTTGTGTTTTATATACATTTGTCATGGCCTTTATTAAACAATTTTATGCCTGAATAAAAGGCAGGAAAAATGTCTCATTGATAAGAATTTATCTTACATAAAATCATATCAATTAGCATTAATTACATTACTTCTTTTTATATCAGGAGTATGGCCTGAGCAATTGTATCCCCTATCAGTGTTTCATTTCTACTTGAAATCGGTAGTCTATAGTTTGTTATATAAACCCTTCCAAAATCAGGGCACAATGTTTCCTAACCCAGTAATATTGGTGTCCTCACTACTACCACCTCTAGAAAGACCCACGTGGCACCTTGCCATTTGTGCAGTGTTATGTACAAATTACATGAATGTGACAGATGTCAAAAATACTCAGTGACCTCAGCGTAACTTCCATGTTCTGTAGGAAGAGCTATAAAGTTACAGCAAAACAGATTTAAAATAGAAAGACTGAAGAGCTTCTGCCTGACCACATATCCAGCTTTGGGCTAGTTCACGCAAGCACACTTTCTGTTCATAGTTACTCTCATACAATCCTGCATATTTTTATGGGCTTTCAAACTCAAATTGCAGGTCCTCCTTCACCAAAGTGGTTGTTACTCTCCCACTTGTAATGTTCACCCAGAAGAGGGTTTTCCACAGTACAAAGATAGTAACATTGAACTGAAAGCAAGGCCAATGTAAAGGTTATCCACTTCCCAGTGGTACAGGACTCCTTTTCCTCCTCCACCTCCAATCCTATGAGCTTGCTGATGTCCCTTATCCTAGCACTACAGGCTGCCTGTCTACATGCCAAGCTGATTCAAGAAGTTAAGTTAGGAGAGAAATAGACCGGGGGGTGGGAGGTGGGTGTAGACAAGCAAAATCTTTGCCTGTTTAGCTCCCTGAATAGGCTCACTGTGAGGTCAGATGAGGTCCAGTGCAAAGGAAGCGACGGGAGATACAGGTTTGGAGACAGAAGTGGACAAGAAGTCCTTTTTGGCAGCAGATAAACTGATAATCTGAGAAACTGAATTTTTAAGTTCTACACTGAGTAGCTTCAACACACTTCCTAGAGGTGTCAAAACACTTCCAAAAGGTGCCTTAAAAGGAAAAGTGCAGCTCACAATCAGTACAATGTAGGCAGTAGAGAACAGAGAAATTATGGTGCAAAAAATTAAGCAAATGGAAACATATTGACTATAAAATACAGAGTAACAAAACAAGAAATTCTGTATTTTGGTATCAGAATTCAGACAAAACATGCATCATCAGACTTATGCCTTTATAACACTGACTTTGCCTCTTCTGCATAAGCCACTGGGTAGATTTTCTCCAAGTCTGCTATTTCCTCCCTGCTGTGACCAGGACAGACACTTTGACAGAGCAAAACTAAGCACAACTCAAAAGCTGAGTTCCCCACTCAGGCATGGTTCTATCCACACACAATTTCTGACTAAAAAGTGAAGGGGAGTTTGTGGGTCTCTTACCTTGATTCTGTTGGTTTTTGGACCAGATTGGAGAGAGGAGCCATTACACTGAGCTCGTGTTCTTTGGGACTGGCCTGCCACCTTCGGCAGGGGGCAGCCACTTCCATTGGGAATCTTTCCAGATGGTGCTTTGGAATCACAGTCCTAAATCAGGGGAAACGAACTTGTCACTGATTTTTTTTCAGTGATGAATGTGCATGAATCTGGATCAGAAATCCAACCTTCACCCTTAATCCTTTTGTCCTTACAATGAGAATCAGCAGCTTTGACACCCCAGTTTAATAACAACTGCCAGAAATTAGACAGATTCAGAGAGCATTGTGACATCTGCCCTGAAAGGCAACAAGAGCTAAGACCTCCCAATCCTCAGGAGAAACAGAAAGAGGAGGAATTGGAGTCACAGTGCCGTGGCAGGGACTGAGCCTGCTCCTCCTGTTAGCAGCTGCTGCCCAGAGAAATACAACTCCCTCTGGGCAGGAGATGGGAGGGAAAAGAGTCTTGCTCTCCCCAGAATAACTAAGTCTACAGAATCAGTCTATAGCCTGGGTCATCATCTTCCAAACAACAAGATATTTATCTAGGATTTCAGCCTCTTTCTAAATGAGAAGACAAAGTTCCCTTCAGGCATTAAAGTCTCACATTGAGTCAAAGTTAACACCTAATTGCTCTTATGTAGTGCCTGACCTGCAGCTTCACCTCTCAAAAGTCATGGCACAGCAAGGACTGAACAGCCTAAAGGAGCTGCAATTAGGAGTTGTGCAGATGTCTGAAGACTGGGTGTCTTCTCTATCTTGGAATTACCTTCTGGTACCTTGTCTACATCTCCCCTTTGCAGCTGGGTGACTCCTTTGAATTTAGTATCATCTGGCCAATCATAAACCCCTTCTACCACACAATTTACCCAAACAAACATCTGGTCCAGGACATAACCAAGAAGAAATATCTTCAAGAAGGTTGGCCTTTGTCCTGACTGAGGACCCAGACAGAGAATGAGTCATGATGGGTCAGTGGAACATGCATCAGCAAGCTGTCACCCCTCAAAGCTTACAAGTCTCATTTGCAGAGTGCTTCAGCTCCCAGTCCCCATGAAAGAGGAGCTCTCTTTTACACTTACCACATAAAGAACAAAACCAAACCAGAAGTGAGAAATCTCAGTTAAAACCACAAAACAAAAGCCTGAAGATGAAACCTACTCCTACAGACCAGTGGCAAAAAAGTGGCAATGGGCAATGACAAGGTACTTAGAGCTACAGGATCATTTCCTGATGCTGTCAGGGCAGATGAGGTATTTAGTACAGAGCTTCAAATATAACAGCACTCCCTCCCCTCAGGCTGCTAACTTACCACACCAGGATACTCCTCCTCTTTCTCTAGAAAGATCTTCTCTAGCACCAGGAAGGTAAGGAAACCAATGATCACCCAGAGACCCAGAAGCTTCTGCTGCTGAAAGCTCTGCCCTTCTCCTGAAGGACAAAAGAGAAACCTTCATGTCTCTATTAAGTACATAGTTTTTCGTGCAGTTCCAAGACAAAAAAAAATGACAATGGAAAAACTCCCTGTGAGCTAAGAGGAGTAAAGACATCTCGAAACAGATTAGTTTAACTTGCTCATTCTTGATCTCGAGATATCATCATCTCGAGACACTCAGAGTGAGAGCTACCATCCCTTTTTCTGCACTAGCTCAACCCAGAATATTTTGTGACAACACTGGGAATTTCCCTGAGCTCCAGAGGCAAGTGAATACTACATCAACAAAAATCCAGCAGCTATACCTACTGAGCAGCAAGCCCTGACACGAAATCTACCATTAGTAGAGTCACAGACTCACCTTCCCCTTTCTGCCACACCTCAGCAAGTTATTAAGCCCAAAGCTATAAACTTTCTTTTCAATTACAGCCAAGCTTCTGAGATAATAATCCATTCAGCCTCACTGCAGAAATGGAAATTGCATTGCAATGGAAGAACAGAACGACTCTGAACAGGACTTACATGGGTCAAGGAAACCTTTATGCTTCAGGACAGTCTGGCAGAAGCAAACAAGCTTGAGCAGAAAGACAGACTGATTTGGGAACCACTGCAGAAAGGGGTGAAAAAAAGGACAGCAGGTTCTGCTGACAGTGCTGGAGCTGTGAGGAAGAAGAAGACTAAAGGCCCAGCATTTGAAACCCCAGGACACAGGTGCAAGAAAGTCTGGGAAACCCAGGGCACCATCTCTCCTCTCGCACAGTTTCAACAGGGAAATGACTTCTTGGTTTCTCAACAGGTGGGATGCAGCAGCACTTGCCTTCTATGATCAGTTTGCTGAAGCAGAGAGATACGAACATTACAGGTTTCAGCAACGTTGGCTATTTGAGGCATGAAGGAGCTACACTGATACCACAAGATCTATTCCAACTCAAACAGTGTTTAGTTTGCTGGCAAGCACAAGTTTCTGTCACCTACACATCCTTTTTCTTTCTCTGCCCAACCCTCCAATCTTAATTATGGCCCTATAGACAATGTTCCAAGATTTCTCATGGAGGAGAGATTAAATCCCATAGATTAAAGCATCCAACACAGGGGGCCCAGTCAGTGCCAAGAAAGAGGCTCTGTAAGTAACAGTGTTATAGGGACATATTTGTTAAAAAGGTGCACCTGATCCCCAACTAAGGTAGTGAACATGGTCACATACCAGACCACATACACGTTTATAACCTCCCATCAGTTAAAGAAGCATTCCCTTTCCTAAAAGAAAGGACAAAGGAAAATCAACACAGATTTATAGGAGTCCAAGGCAAGATAGGAGAAGTCCATAGACAAAAAAACCATTCCAAGTTACTAAACATAAAGAAACCACAGCCAACTGAGGAAGCCTCTAATTTCAAAGTCTTTGGAGGACTGCTGAGTACAAAGATGAAGTATTACGTGTGAGGTATTTTTATTCTCACATCTCTCCCCAGGCAGTTGCTTTTATATATAGCTTTAGAAAGGATACCAGCCTAGACCAGTTTTCGGGCTGACCCAGACTGGCTGGTCTTGGGCTTTCAAGATGGAACAGATTCAAAACATGTAGCAGTAGGCATAGCAGAAGCTGCTTCCAGGCACATAAGACCCTGATACCTGTTGTTGCACTGCATGTGTAGGCCCAGGCTTCAGGAAGCAAGTGCAGAAACACATTTCCCAGTAGTCCACCAATTGCAAAACTCAACAACTGCTTCAAACGGTGTGACCCAGCTGAAAGAAAAAAAAAAAAAAGAAAAAGAAGAAAAAGAAGCAAAAAACTGATCACTACTCAGCCAGGAGTCAAAACATCTCCAGCTGAGATTTTGCATAAAGAAACCCAAATTGGAAACATCTGCAAAGCAGGCTTTCAAAGGAGAGAGCACAAACCAAATGGAGTGCAAGACAGAGCCCTTGCACCACTTGGCTGGGACAGAAGTGGAGGGTCCCGGACCAAGCAGGGTGAAAAACAATTTGTACAAGCTCCATCCAGGGCTTACATTTGTCAAAGGACTCCCTTTCAAATTCTCAGGTATGGACTAAAGCACCGAAAACAGACTTTCTATTTTAGAGAACAACATTTTTGTGACAAGCACCACTGTGCTGCTCTGTCTCGTCCCAGGACATTTGGCTTCAGAAGGGCCAATGTCATTGGCAAGTTTACCTTCTGACCGCAGCGCAGCTCCTGTCTCAAGGGGGATCACCAGCAAGGGGAAGACCCCACTCAGCCCCACCATGAAGGAACCGATGAGGGAACAGATCCAAGCATCCAGCCGCTCACTGCTGAACAGGTGTCCCCAGGAGTCCGCCTCCTTGTCACACAGAGGGCCAGAACTAGCAGCAACATGACCCCCTGGGAGCTGCTGAGCTTCACAGGCCGCGATCAGAAACAAGGAGAGTGTCCCATCAAGCAGAAGTTTTTGTTTTGTCATTGCTAAGTGGTCTCAGCCGGGCTGGCCAATCTCTGAAAAGAGAAGGGGAAAGCAGTCCTGAAAACAAGCTCAACCCTCTGTCCCACCATCCCAGAGGAAAGGCCTTGGCCACACCAACTCCTCCCTTCAGTGTCTTAGCACAGGTATGAATACCCATGAGGAACCCCTGAAACTCTTCCTGTTTTCAACACAGCACTCAAGGACAGAGAGGCTGTTTATCAACGGGTGTACGCAACTGCACGAGACACCTTGGGGAAGCACCTGGCTTTCACTATTTCCCTTCAGATGGGCTGGACAAGGACTCCAGGTACCCTTGTTCTTGTCCTTCAGTGTCCCAAGGCTTCAGAAAAAGGTATTGACCAGAGATGCTACCAGGTAAGTCTTCTCTTTGCCATGAAACAGCACCCCTGTCGCAAATTAGGATGCAAGACAGGCAACATAACAGAGGTCTGTAAACTCAGGAGTGGTGAAAAGACAGGGAACAGGGGTAGATTATTCACCATCTTGTCAGACACAAGTGCTGACACCCATCCACATGGAGCCAGTCAGGGTCAGCTTCAAAACAAACAAACGTGACACTTCATCAGCAGGTAACTTATGTGGTAGCACTTCTCCAAAAATGATGAAAAACTTTACATCAAAGACGAGACGAGTACTAGAAAGACAAATCTATTGATAGCTAAAGGTTAAACAGCTCACATTAGGCTCAGGAAATTCCCTGATATGAGAGGAGTTGGAGACTGGAAGTGTACTTCAAAAATACCATATCTACTTGTACTGTTCTTATCCTTTTGTAGAAGGATACTGGATTAGATGGTCTCTTAGTCAAAATCAGCACAGCTGTTAGTAAGAGCTCTGCAGCCACAAGAAAACTGGACAAGAGAGCATGTTAGAAGAGAAAAATAATTACAGTCATTGACAAATAGGGAAGGAAAGCAAATGATGTAAAGGCTGAAGTACAAATGTTCCTTCAATCTCCAAAAGAAAAAGTGAAATGTGACAAGCAAAATTAATTGGGAAATGGAAGAAAAGAGTGGGTTAGAAAAAGATAGACCTAATAAATGTTCACAAAACAGCTCTTGAGTGAGAGGTAATAACTGCATTCACCTGAAAGCATGTAAGAAACCAGTCTAATCTCTGAAGCATTAGTGACCATCTTTGAAAATTTACAGGAGTATGGGAAGGCCACAAGAAGGCTGGAGAAGCATCATGCCTCACCTACCTTTATAAAAGGGAAAAAAAGGTGGGAGAAGTTACAGACCAGTAACTTCAATCCTCTGAAGGATTCTTGACCAAATTAAATGATCAGTTTGTAGTTACCTATAAGATAAGAAATTGATAAAGATATCAAAGCATTAAGTAACAGCCAGATAGAAAGGGACCTGAAATTCTCAAGACGAAATTCTTGGTGTTGGAGTCAATCTAAGGGCTCACTGTGGATGAAAGGGTGGTGTTGCCCCTTGTCCCCCCGCTTCATGAAGCATTGCCTCTCCATGCTCACACCAGACTCCACCAGTGAGCAGCATCAGAACAAATGAGCAGGAAAAACTACACAGCCCTTAGCCAATTTCAGTCCCTGAACAAAAACACTGGAGAAGGAAGGCCAAGCTGCAATCAAAAGCAATCAAGAAGAAATTAAGGGAGAGGGTCCCATGGCTCCTGTGAAGGATCATGCCAATCTCCAAGCACAGTGACCACAGACATCAGGAGCAGGGATGCAAAAAGCAATCAGTGAAGACACTGGCTTGGCTAGTTGTGCAAGGACCACTAATGCTATCAATTTTTTCTTAAAACAAAAATAATAAAATCCCTCAACACAGCAAGCTCAAACCAGCTCAGGATTTTGGGGCGTCTTATTGCAGTGTTTTGATCTGGCTGCAGGAGCCCCACACCTACCTATAATCTGCTATCAAACCGATCTCAGTAAAGATCGGTACGAAATAGTACACTAAGGGCAGGGGAGGCAGGTGTGGAACCAAATGGAAATGACAGAACAGTAATTCCAACATGCCACAAAGAAAAAGCATACACTGATTGAGAAATTAGTTCCAAGCCAGCAGGCTTATGTTGCTACAAAAGGTTCAATGTCATCCTGGGACATAGTAGTGGTGCCATTGTAGGCCTCACGTAGGTCAGACTTTAGCCAACAGACCACATCCAGCTCCACATATTCTTCCTCATAAAACACATGGAAAAATCTGACACTGCAGTGGAAACAAACGACAATTAGAGTAGCGAGCATAACCTGCAAAAACGACCAAGGACCTGGGTGTGTTTAGATTTAAAAAGATAACACCACAGGAACAGAACAGCCTGCATACATTAAAAGTCATGAGAAAGGGGGAAAGTGCTCAACTCTTCCTCCTCATCAGTTCAAATGGTAAACACGATTTAGCCTGAATATGAAGAAACAAATACACATACTGCCAAAGTGGTGATATACTGAAACAGGTTATCTAGGATGCAGAATCTCCAGCACTGGTTTTTGTTGGGGTTTTTTGTTTGGTTGGTTGGGTTTTAATTTTGAGAAAAAGAAACAGCTGATGCAGATACCATTTCATTGCAAGGATTAGATCCCTTCTTTGAAGTCCTTCAGGCCTACACCCCTTCCAGCGCTGGAGTGGGCCTGATGGATGTCCTCATCCTTTATGATAGGATTAGACCTATAAAATGACTAAGAACTTTGTCAGGAACACACTAAAATAAATGAGAATTCATCCAACTATACATGCCTATGAAGAAGCAACAAACACACACAGTTCAGCAATGATGGGAAGCAGCACAAATCTCTTCTGCAACACTGTCAAAGCTTTTGAGAATCAATCTGGGAAAGTAAACACTGCAATTGATTCAACAGGTCGATTTTTCGCATTTCATTCTCCACACTCACAACCCACATAAACCCCAAGGGACACCTGAAAGGGTGTTTGAGAGGCAGTAGCCCACAGGACAAAGGGCACATCCAGGACTCTGAAAAAGGTCTGCATGCTTGGCTTCATGTCGCTCTTCCAGCCGCAAAAGGGATCAGGTTCCTCCAAATGGGGATGGTGGTGGAAAATAAATGGGTATAAAGGCATAAAAAACTGACTCCCCTAACTCACATTAGTGCTGGTCAATTTTCTGAGGCCCACAGGTCTTTATTCTGCTGTTACACGAGGCAAAACCAGCACATTTCTTTACTCCTGTGCAGCCTGACCATCTTTACATCGTGCCTCAGGAACAAGCTCCTACCTCACACAATAAATTCCTCACGTTTGTAAAACATCTATGAGAAACTCAGTGTACTGTTCAGGACACACCTGAACTGCTCTTTGTGTCCAGCTAATTATTTAGAGCATATTCCCAGCATTTCCTTATTCCTAACACATCATAACCACTTGCTCAAAAAAGAAAAAGCACTTTTTATCTCCACAGCCCCTTTTCTTGTTCATCTCATTAGTACAATAGCAAAGTCTCTAAATTCAAACATTCAAACTGGTCGCTCCTACGACAAATATTTAAGTGGAAGAAAATAGGCAGTGAAGACATACTCATAGGAAAAAACTGCTCAAGAGGAAAATAATACCATGTCAAAACAGTTGCAAAGGGTGGAAGAAGTCTCCATCTACCCTTATTTTTAGACAACAGCATCTGTTTTAGGAACCCAGTCAGAGAATGTCTTGAGAAATTTCTAGAGAAAGCACTGCAGGTTCTCAGAGACATCTGTGGTCACAAGGCAGAGGCATAACCAGGTTTAGAGATGTGTTTTCTCAAGAAGGGTTTATCACATATTTAAGAGCATGCAACTCTCTGGGAGAAAAATAGCCAGTGGGTCATTGACTTATCAGTTTTGACAATTCTCTGTCTGGGATCACAGCTCCCAGCTGTGCTTGATTCACAGCCTAGTGACCATTATCACTGGCAATACTCTCCAGAGCACCATGAGTCTGAGCATTCAGGAGTCAGGCCTGCTCAGCTCCTTCTGCAAGGCCTCAGGACTGGAATAACAGTTAGATTTTCCCAACCCAGAAAGAACAAATAAATGAGAATTTGCCATTTACACACTCCTGAGCAGGGGCAGAGGAAGCTGCACACTAAGCCAGGAGACCCATGAAGCTCCTAGGCCCTCCCCTACCTCATAGTGCTCACTGAGCACCTCTGTAGCAGGCAGTGACTGAGAAAATACAGACAAAATTAAAATGCCAAGGCAAAAACCTACTGGAAAAGAAAAAATGAAATATTGACATGATGACTATGCTGCTACTATTACTCTTTTCCTAGATACTCTGCCTTCTCAGACCACACAGTTTCTTCTCTCAGTGCAATTGCTCACTGCCATATAATAACATTTTAGATGTTGTTGAAGGGAAAGAAATTAAAAGAAAAGGCTTTTTTACAAGTCTTTTGCCTGAAAGCCAGTTGCCTGGTCTTAGAGTTGCAAAAGAGTACTGCATGGAATGGAAAAAAGTTATTTTCCAGGGAGGAAGCATAATTTTCAGCCAAAAAACTCTGCATGAGCCACCTCCCTCGATTAGCCCTGTGGAGAGTTTTGAATTCCTCCTGGAAACTCTGACCTCGGCAGAGGCACAAAAGGTCTCCAGTACTCCCTGAGCACTCCCTTCTCTCTGAATCACTGCCCATCTCTAGGGAATGCACTGCTCTGGTGGGACCCTTCCCTTCTGCCCCATCCCTCTCATAAAAAACCACTCTGCACAGACCCACATTTCTGCAAATGACAGCGTGTGCAGCTAAAAGCTGGGGATGCCCAGGGTTGCAAACAATGGGGTATCGCAGATCAGAACAGACTAAAGAGCCGGGGCAAACCTACGAGCTGGCAAGGAAGGCAACTGAAGCCGACTAAACACTAACGGAGTTCAGGAGACTGCGACTCCTTCCCCATCCTGGATCCTTTCATCCCTAGGATGAAAGAGGGAAGTTTGAGGACCACGCAATGGCTTCATTCCCTCTGGACTAGGTGGGATTTCTCTCCTTCCAGCCTACTCTCCGTGGCAGCCCGAAGCACAGGCCAGGCAGACCGCCCCGCTCCCGCTGCGCTCGCCCAGCCCGGGCCGGGCTCCGGCCCCGCTCTCACCGCAGGCGATTAACGCGGCGGGCCCGCTCGTGTCATTGTCTCTCATATCGCGGCGGATGGGACAGACAGCGCGGGTTTTCCATCAGAGGAACGCTGAGCGATGCAAAGCGAGACGTATTTGCCGCGGGGCGAATTAGTAATGAAGGCTGCTCACGCACCTTACTGGAGCAGAACATTAGTTGCCGGCCGGGGTCCCTGTGCCAGTGTGGCCGCGCAGACCCGCCCCCCCGCCCCGCTCCGCGCGTTCCGCGGGACAGCACCTGCGCCGAGACCTTCTCGCGGCATCGTCTGCCGGAGGAGGGACTTCCAAAACTTTCTCAGCTGCGTCCC
>VYXC01005509.1:169872-309144 GCA_013397175.1 Platysteira castanea
TGCAGTGGCGCGGGGACCCCGCGCGGCGGCGCTGCCCGCCCGCCGAACGGCGCCGCCGGGAGCCGCTGGCCGGGCCGGAGCGTCCTGAGGGTTCAGGATCGGGGAATCCCGGCCGCGGGGGAGCGGGTGTGGCCTGCTGGGTTAGAGCCTGTCTTTCGGACACGAGCAGCTACGCCTGTGTAAGGCACCCGAACGCTGTCGGGAGCTCGGGGCACCTGACTGGCGCCGCGGGTGGCAGCAGGGCGCGGGACCGGCCCTGGAGTGCCCGGCCGGGCGTGGGCAATGAGGCGGTGCGGCTGGTGGCTTGTCCCCACGGACGCGACGTGTTGTGCTGGCAGACCCGAACAACTCGAGCCCAGGGANGCCTATGCTTCGACTGCAAATAATGTTACACTGATTTCTAACTGGTCAATCCCCACCCTGTTTCCATAAACACGGAAGAAGACTGTTTATAACTCCAAACTCTCAGTTTTGTGCCAGATAACATTTGCCAATCAGCTCCCAAGGCAAGCTTCACTCAGGAATAAAAAGAAAAAAAAAAAAAAAAAAAAAAAAAAAAAAAAAAAGAAGAAGAAGAAGAAGAAGGAAGCCCGCAAAATCAGTTATCCTCAGTGCCCCGGCTGGTTGCTGAGGCGTGCGGGGGGTGCAGCCCCGGGCTCCTGGAGCACCCCGAGCACCGGGGCTGCAGTGGCGCGGGGACCCCGCGCGGCGGCGCTGCCCGCCCGCCGCACGGCGCCGCCGGGAGCCGCTGGCCGGGCCGGAGCGGCCTGAGGGGTCAGGAGCGGGGANTCCCGGCCGCGGGGGAGCGGGTGTGGCCTGCTGGGTTAGAGCCTGTCTTTCGGACACGAGCAGCTACGCCTGTGTAAGGCACCCGAACGCTGTCGGGAGCTCGGGGCACCTGACTGGCGCCGCGGGTGGCAGCAGGGCGCGGGACCGGCCCTGGAGTGCCCGGCCGGGCGTGGGCAATGAGGCGGTGCGGCTGGTGGCTTGTCCCCACGGACGCGACGTGTTGTGCTGGCAGACACGAACAACTCGAGCCCAGGGAAGGTGCCACACCTTGCCCCGGTCACTCCGGCGCCATGGGAGGCTTTCTTTTAGCCAGGCACAGCCTCGAGTGTCTCAGAAAGCCTGGCAAGCTTCCGCTGTGGCCGAAGGACGGGGGCCCTGCAGAGGAGCCTGGCTCGCTTGCCACCGCAGGGGGGTGGTCTTCACTAGAAAGACGTTTCGACAGCTGAATTTCCACCACTAAAACTTGCTAATAAGGGGGTCAGAGTGGCTTAGTAAATTCATGCCTACTCGCACCTAATAGTGCTCTCCCGTACTCTGCCCACAGGACCTTCTAAAATATACTTTTTCTTGTCGTACAGTAAGAAGCTCACTTTTGTAAAAGGGTGGGGCATGAGTGGTGCCCTGAAACTGCAGTTACTGCAGAGAGAAGGTACCAGGGCCCCGGCAAAATCTCGGGAGAGGTCACATCAAAACATCCCTGGAGGGCCCACGTGTGTAAGACTCGGTGTGAAGCACTGACAGAGGGCACGGGCAAGCTGAGAAACAGGAGCAGACCATGAATATGGACAGGGCAAAAAGATTTTTCATTTTCCCAGTAAAGGTGGTCAGGCACTGGAAAGATGTCCAATGTTTCTGTGGTATCTCTTGGAGATTTTCAGCAGTTCAGCTGGCCTCAACCTTGAGCAGCTTGGTCTACTTGTGAAGCTTTGAGCAGGAGACTGGACAAAATGACCTCCCAGAGGTCCTTGTCAACCTAATGTTTTCGATGATCCTCTGATTCAGAAAAAAACAGTATCAAGGGGTAAGTGAATCAGAGGGAACCCTCAAAGTGTGTGAAAGGAGCTGTGAGGCCCCAGCAGAGGCATTTTTGCCCGCTCTTTGGTAGGGGACAAATGCAGTAACACTGTTGCCTGGAAGTCCTGCTCTGACTCATCCCAGGAGACATTTCTGCAAGGCACAGCAGAAAGGAGAAGTGACTGCTGAGCCCCGAAGAGGGGGGGAGGGGAGGGGAGCTGGCCCGGTGGAAGCTCAGAACAGGGAATTTTAGTCTTACTCATCATATTATTTTTGTATTTGGGTTTTCAGATGTAAAGCTCAGTATTTCTGTCAGCATATTAACTCTGTGTGCACCTCAAATTTGTCTACTATCCTTTTATGCCTGACTCCACACACAGACACGCAACTTGTAGCTAGGAGCTCAGTCAGACTAGCACTTTACTAGTGTTTGTAAGGAGTAATTGGACTGCCTGGTCAGTGCTGTTTAATTTCGGCAGAATTCAGTGTCATTCTGGAGAAAGATGAAAAAAGATGAGCCTGGTCTGGGAAAGATAAAGCCAGAGAGCAGGTTAGGGCAGAGAAGTGAAATGTGGCAGATGAGTAAAATGCGGCAGATGAACAATAGAGGATTTACAAAAGTTAGAATGGAGATTCATGCTGATTTACCTCATCTTAACAAATGTAAGCGAGAAATGGAAGGGAAATCTATGCAATCATGGAAAACAAATAGTGCTGGAAGGTCTAGCATAATTTAAACCTCTAGCAGAAGACCAGCATGTGTTTGTTCTTTGCTGGAGTTGCAGACTTTAATAGTGAGGTCACAATACTACCCAACCAAGCTGTGTATGTGTTTTGTGTTTGATACACAATTGTCTTTGTCTTAGACCTAAATGTAGTTAATCGTGGGTTCTGACCATCAAAGAAGGTTTCTGTATGTTTTTAAGTGCTCAGTAATGAAAACCTGATTTCTATAACCTAGCACAGCTTCATGTCTCCAGGGGCCAACTCTGGTTCCTGCCCTTCAGCTGGCAGAGGACGGGCTGCAGTTCTGTATGCATGTTTCAGTATCAGTGCTGCAGGCATAGGCATACTTCATAAGCAACATTCACACTTCCGTTCTCTGCGCAGAGTGAGATCTGCATCCCTCCCTAGTGAGGGCCATATTCTGACTGCTGGTGCCAAGATTCACACTCTCAGCTACTACAACTAGTGAAACCTGTCGCTCACCTTGATTACTGCAGGCTCCACACTGTACAGAGCTACCTACCCTGTAAGTGGAGGAGCCATCACCTGGCAGAGTTGTAAGGGTAGTGGTTGTAAGGCATGGTGTGAAGAGAAGGTTGAAATATCAGGCCTCTGTAATGAAGGGGTTGATGGAGTGCAAAAGGATCTCCAAAGCTACTGCTGTGGTTCAGAACAATGCCTACATCAAGCCAACTGAGACAGAATTAAATTTTCCAGCCTCCTAAATTCAGGAGGATCCATTATTAGCATTGACCATTCGAATTTTGCGTGTAGTTATTGCAGCCTAGTCCGGTTTTCTTCTAATGAGGAAGTCACAGCAGTGTAGAGGTCAGTGGTTTACAGTCTCCTTCCAGACTCTTGATGAATCTATGCCATCTCCATTTGGGTAAAACACAAAACTACTCGGTAGGTTGGTACGAATAGCTCAGTAAAAAGACCAAGAAGGACATCTCCTGCTGTGTTTCAGTCTGACATCCTGCATTATAAAATAAGTTCTCAAAGACGGAAGAAAACTATGAGATCAGGGTTTTTCCATTTCTGTTTGTCTACGGTGACAGAAGTTGTATAAAGCTGGCACTAAAAAAAGTGCAATTGATAGCTAAGTTCATCTGAGGTACTCAAAGTAGGTGGGGGAAGGCCTTTTTTTTTCTTTTCTAGTTGACAAAGAAGCCCAAGACTGGAGCAATAGTGGGAGTGTCACAGGCAAGACTGAAACTTAGTGGCAGACATTATGGAGGAGGATTCAGAGGAAGAATAGCAAAGGGAATTGTCACTGAATCACAAATAACATTCACAAGAACATGTTACCAGTAATCTGAGGAAACTTGATGTTTTGGTTAAACAGAACAATTCACACGCAACATCAAGATGAGCAATCCAGTCCACAGTGGTTTCCTGGTGCTATGATCAAGGATAGAAATGTGCAAGCATAAGTAAATTTAGCAGACACCACAAGAGGACTAGTAGAAGAAGGAAACAAGCAGCTTGGGGCAAAAAAGAGTAGAGTCCAACTCAAAGTAAGCCTTAGGAGGAGAAAATTGGGATGCAGGCATAGCATCTCAAAGATGAGGTCTGTAAAACTGATCTTAGATGGATATGATGCCTTGGAGCAGCTACCTGAAAACAGAGGCTAGACAAGATTAAGAGAATAAAAGCAAGTATTTACTGAGGGCCTTCAATAGGAACACCTTGGGAGGCAAAAAGCCTCTGAGGGGCTACACCCAAGATGGACTCTAGGTCATGGGTTTTTCACACTTTTGTAAGTTTGGTCCATTTGCATATCAGGGTTAATTCTCCAGTTACATTTTCAGGTAATGATGTAATCACCCCAAGTTTGTTCCCCCTCCCCAGAAGCTTACTTTACATATTTTGAGGCCTGGGACAACAAGGTGTCCTTGAATCCAGGCCCAGAGAGGGTTTGTTCTGTCTAACAGTAGCTAACAAGCTATGTGAAGTTTTAGAGTTACACACTAAACCAGTACAGGGTCTGAAAATATAAAAACTAAATCCTAAGGCATCAGATACAGATGGTATCAGATACAATAGTGATAAAGATACATGAGAAAAGTTGTGAGACACAGTACTGCCAAATCCCTTTTCACCCCACAACTTTGTACTAGGTGTTTTGTATTTTATCTTTTGTTTTGTGTTCTCAGAAGTCAAACCTCTTGGCATACCGAGAGGTCCCGTGGAATCTCGGTCTCTCTTTGCTTCAGAAGTTTTTTATTAGGCAGCTTGAAAAATTTGGAAACATGAAACTGACAAAATTGAAAAAAATGAACACAAAAATAAGAACGCCAAATTAATATTTTAAGGATCTAAAAATGTTTTAACCAGCCATGGCATTTTTAGGTTCATCCCATATTTCTGAGCATCACAAATTTTGCACTATCAGAAATGGTCTTTGCTCTGAACACAGTGCGTTTTTTCGCAGCTCAGGCATCTACTTACACTGTGGAAATGCATCTGCTGGTTGGCAGAGCCAGTGGCCCCACAAAGATCACAGATCCTGAGTTTGAAAGCTTATCTACCACCCTCATTTCTTGCTATTGCCACAGACCTCTTCTCAGCAGTCTGGGGCTTTGCTCCCCTAATGCTGGGTTTGTCCTAAACAGCTGCCCACCCCTGATAACACAGCTGAGGAGCCCAGAGGAAGTTGTACAAGATGCTTTTGTCAACACTCCTTCCCACACAGACCATCTCCCGTCTCCTTTGTTACTGTAAATTGACATCAGAGCTGCTGAATCATGATAGGGGAGTCACAAAAATGTTATTTATGTTGTAGAAACAAGGCCCCCTCCCTCATTGTTTCCTGCCTCTGTCAAAATGGAGTCAGTGATTTTTGTCCTAGCTCCTCCTGCATTGGCACTTGAGGTGAGGCATTCTGAGTTCTCCTCCTCTGGGCTGGGATAAAATCCATATATAGACACAACCAAGATTTGATTCTGGCCTGTGAAAAGACAGCCTTGCTAAGCAGGCACTGTCTGGACAGCTCACCATGAAAAGCCATTCGGAACCAATTTCTAAGAGATTTGCCTACAAGGTCAGAGCCCCAAGGGAGTTTTCCAAATGAAACACTGCACATTTGAAAAGCTGACCTCCCACACAGAGAACTTAGTTGCACTAGAAAAATATTTTGTTAAGGTGCTTAGTTGCAACAGACTTTATTCACAAGCCTGTAGATGGAGCTGATCTATGGTTTGCCTTTTCAGCACCTTAGCAGAGTTCCCAGCAAACCACGGTGTTGAGGAAAGAAAACGGTGCTGTGTCTGGAAAGAGGTGCATGGAACAGGATGACTTGGTAGCATTGGACAACACAGAAAGACACAAGAAGGACGTTAAAGAAAGACAAAAAAGAGGCAGGAGGAGACACTGGTGACCAGAGACAAGAAGTTACCAAAACATTAAAAATACACAAGGAACCCTAGTAAGTTTTATCAAAGGAAAAGTCTGAGAGGCCTGGCAAAACACAAGGAAAGAAAGAGATCATTAGCAAGCTGTCCAAAAACTTCATGATGACCAAAATTTTCTGCATATCAAGTCATAAGCATTTATAAGTTTTATGTGCAGAGAAATACTTTTGAAAGTATTTTCATAGCCCAGTGAGATTTAACTTTCCTACTTTAAACTAATATATAGGCTCCACATAGATTTGCCAAGGTATTCAGGGGAAACTTCCAGACTTTTGCTGTGTAAAAAATTTACCATGATAAAATACCTCTTCCAGAAAATTCAGAAATTCAATTTAAAACTACAACATCAGTTAGAAAAATCTAGGAAATTTCACAAACTAACTAACTGAATTCACAAATGAAAAGAAAGTTGTAATTTCTTTCACCAAAATCCTGTTCCTCTGCTGTTCTCTTCCAAATTCATATTTTCCAACCAACTAAAAACCAGGCAAAGTTGTACTCTAAAAGAAAATATGGAAAACCAATAAAAATTTCAGTTCTTCATTTACTGAGTCTTCCCCACTAACTATGACTCATCCTAAGATTATCAAAATGTATAATGAATTCAAAATAACAAACTACTCTGGAATTATGACATAATGTAGCCAACACAAATCATCAACTTCTAAGGCATTACAAAATTGTTATTGTTACTATTATTACTGTAGCAGGAGGTGAGAGCAACATTTGGCTGAAATTATATCTATGCAAGAAAAAAATCTTGTAACCTCGTTGGAAATCAAATGCAAAAAGTAAATGACAGAACCTATAGAAGAAATTATTGGAGAGAAAAGAAGATAAATTAAAAAAATATGCTAGTGACTTACATTAACTGTGTGACTTAGGTCATGTGAAGAATTTCTTTTTTAACAACAAATGAAATAATCGTTCTTGCTCAATTCAGCTGCCATTGCTTGGCTCATAACACACCAAAACAGGACAAAATTAAAAATACTTGCACAGTCATTACTAAGTGTCTAGTTAAAAACAGACCATAAAACTCTGCATAAACTTCCCTATCACGTGCTTTATGTATTTCATAGTTTCAAACATATCCATCCCGATTCTATTGAGAAAACATCCTGTTGTACCACTGTTATACAAATGTTTATAGAACTGTGCTGAAATGTCACTGGCTGTTGAACTACAATTCCTTTGCAATCGTTAGCCTATGCTAAGTAAAGTTGACACCATTTTTGCCACTGCATTTCCATTAAATATAGGGCAGATTCAAGACCGAGTAGATAATTTATGCTCCATAACTGATAAAGGGTGAAAGGGTGAGTGACAGCAAGGTCAGAGGGAGGAAGTCCTTCACTGGACTTTTTTTTCCCCCTCTGGATTTTAAGGTCTGTAGCACAGTTTCAGCTGACTTTCCATTGTGGGAATACCATTTAGTGCTGGTATTGCTGCATTTTTTTAAATTAATAGATCTCAAAATACTTTTTTCTTCTTTAGACACAGTGTTTTACTTCAAACAAGGCACTAAACGTGTGCCTGCCATGACCAAGTGGGAAAATAAAGGCATAGAGGATGCAAGTGGCCAGCTAATGAGTCAAGGACTCAGAAGATTAACTCAATATCCCAGATTACAGGCTAGACCCTAAACAGTGGAGCATTCTTTCATGTGTCAGCATTTGCAATTCCATTTTCTTTCATTAATTCTGCCTTTCCACGAATGTAATTCAGAGGTTACAGTTAGCTAAAGTGACAGTTCTGCAAGTATTTGAAGATTGAAAGAGAGCACCAAAAGTCGTAGGGGAGGTGGCCAGGGAAAGAGCACAGTGATGGCCACATCACCTGGCTTTAATACAAAGACAGGTAAAGACAAAGGAAAATTTTAGGGGTTTGATGAGTGATATTATTGGAAGCAGCAGATTAGTCACCTTTCATGCTGGGGAGAAGTTATTTATAGCTCTTTGTTTTCCACATGGTTTGCTGTGGGACTTTGACAGAAAACACATGGTTTCTATGTCTGGCAATGTGGAGAAGATGACAGACTGGGCTTAAGAGCCACAAGAGTCTTCAGACCTCTGATTTTGCCAGTGCAATTAGTTGTTTTCCAGCTGCAGCTCTTCAAAAAACTTCCACTGTGTATCTTTGGTGGTTTCTAATACGGTAAAATAAAAAGTTTTAAATTTGGATTGAATATTCTTCCCCTCTCAGTTGCCATGAGATTTATCCTGTTACGCATGCAACATTTACTTTGGAGTTTTTCCTCAGAATTAATTTGAAATTGGTCATATTATGAGCAGGATATCAAGATGGCCCAAGTACAGACTTTTCACAAAGTCTAAAATTTGAGCTTGTGTTTATAAACTGTTTAATACTCTCCTTGCCTAAGGGACTGAGAGGATAAGCAGATGGTCTGCAAAGCAGAAGTGTAGTATTTGAGGTTTGATGGGAGATGGGCCTTTTGGCCAAGAGACATGTACAGTCTTGCCTGCTATTTATTTCCTCTAACAATTAAGACAAACATCCATTGCTCAATAAATTGTCTGCAAAACAGCTGTTCCTAGACATCATATGCCCATCCTAGGATGAGTTTTGTCATGCAATTGAAACTGCTGTAGAACAACATAGGAATAGGCATTACCTGGATAACACTGAGCAAAATGGTAGCTCTACAGGTTGTTCAAATACAAAGGATAGGCCTGGTTCTGTGCAGGATAGATGCAAGTTCAAATTAGGAAAGGTGAGGCAGAGACTGATATCTGAAAAGGCCTTTTGCCTGAGAGACTATTTAAGAAGCACAAAATCTTAAAGCCACCTGCAGCTGTCACGAAGGAGCTGCTTTTTCAAAGTCTGCTAAAAGGGGGCTGGCCCTGCTAACAGACAAGGGGATGGTCTCAATGCACTAATGGTTCTTTCCATCCAAATTTCCTGTGTGTGTCACAGCTGCTGATCTGTGCAGCTGTCTCTGGTGGTTTGGTTTTTTTTCTTTTTGCCTACCCCATCTCATGTTTTTAGACAATTTATCATTTTATGCTGTATATCAGGGAAATGAAGAGTAAGAAATACTATTCTGATTTCTGCAACGTATTGATCATGAAACCCTCAACTGCCAAGTATCTGTCCTGTTTGTTAGCGATTAAATAGTAAATACCAACACATCTTACTCAGACAAAACTTTACCCACTGGCTTTAGATTTTCCTTGGTTTTCTCTTTGTTCTCCAGGCTTATACAGTCAGAGATTTATCCCCTGCCAAAGGCTTTAGAAGGTCCCATTCTGGTGAACTCCAGTAAGCACCTCTCTTCCCCCTATAGAGATGAGTTACAGAGAATGCATGAAAGAGTAAAATCAGTTTCCCTACTTATTCGTGGGGTTCAACAAATTTCAATTCATATGTGGGGTGATGTGACTGTGTAGTAATGGAACTTTAGGGGGGCTGCTGCCAGCAACACATGTATATCCAGGTGCAATACATACAGTCCCCTGGGACCGGGGGGGACACTGGTTTTAGTCATGGGTGCCTTCCGGCAGACTGGAGCAGGTGCTATCACCCTCTGATTCCTTCAGCTTTCTCTCATCTCATTCACCAGTTGTTAGTCAAATTCACCTCTCATCACCCAGAGGTAAAGACAACAGCTTGGGACAAAAAAGAAATGACTGATGAAAAGCCCTTCCTGAGCGCCCCAAAGCTCGCACTCTGTGGGCAGGAGTAGATTGGCACTGGTTTGTGAGGGTATTGCTCCATAATTGTTAGTCCTTGTGCTGCCCACCCATCTTGTGTTCATGTCATCCTCCTTTTCCTGTTCATTCTTTGGGCAGATAGACCCCAGTCGCTGAGTGTTGCCTCAGTGTAAAATAACACGTGGTGCTTGTGGTGTGGGAAGGAAGCTGGCTGTGGGAGATAAAGGTCTGAGGTTTAGAGCAGACCGGCTGTTACACTCCTGGGGCTTTGCTGCTCTTTGTATAACCTTGGTGTGGCTGTGATACACATCAGCACTACCTTTTCTGATAAAATCCATCTACCAGATGCAAGCAGCAGCCATACCTCCATATCTTTTTGTAGTTTTTTACAGTCCTGGTGTTCCAAAGGGTCTGGATGGGTCAAAGGTTAGTTTTCCATTATATTACTGGAAGATACTGACCAAGTTTGGGGCTCAGAGACTTAGGAAATAAACTGAAGGAAAAAAATGTATCAGAGAACTTGCAAGAAACAAAAGCCTTCAGGGAAATTCCAAGATTGCCAAAGAAAAGAACAGTCTCTGAGAATGTTTGTGCAAAACCACCATCTTCTTCCTTCCCAGAAGGATTAGTACAACTCACTTTGAAAGAGAAAGAAAGAATCAAGAGAGCAAGAAACATTTCACCCAGCTGTCCCACTCTGCAAAGCCCCACTGCTCTACTTCATCCAAAGCAGCAGGCAGAAATGCAAAATCATGCCATTTGTCATCTACAGAAACAAAGCTCAGTGTTTGCATGGGTGGGGGAGAGAGACAGTCAAGCTTATCACCAGTGGAAAAAATACAGAATAAAAATGCTCTGGTTGATTTTAAAATTTTTTTATTTTTAATTCTTTTTTCTCTTTGTGCAAGCCTTAATTATTTTTCTTCACAGGAAATACAGATCCCAAATGAAGCTTCATTGCACGTAACAATAGAGATTGAGCCATAGTTTTGAAGACTAGGGAACAAAAGTAATGGTTCTGGAAGATGCTGCTCCAAAATCAATTTTTAACTCCTCAGTGGAAAACAATAATTCAAATTAAGTCAGGAAGCATGGAAAAAACAGAGAAGATCTGAGCTGATCTCCTCAAAGTGTTTCTTAGACTATCTTAAGAAAAATCTTCTACCTGATGTTCTGAAGTTCTGTGCAGTAAAGAAAATTCTTACATTCCTGAGGGCTATGGAAAAGCAAGTGTCGGTTTACCAGGCAGGTCTATGGCAGCTGCAGTCTCTTCATTTGCAATGTCCAGAGCAGAACAGACATTGTCCTCAGACAACCTTGTCCAAGCATTCTGTCATCTGATTCAGACTCAAGCTGACTGCTCAAAGGGAAAAAGTACTGTGGGCATCTGCATAACTGAAACCTGAGGCAAGCAGAATGTTAAATAAGTCTAGAATGGCTAAAAATTTTCACAATGAAGGGAAACAAAAATCTGCATTTTCTCTGAGGTCAGCTCTGTCCTGAACATTGCTCTAGCTCTGTCACATAATCCTGACATAAGGAAGTTACTCCGTCTAAGAAAATTTGGTGGAACCAGAATGGAATTGTCATGTAGAAACCCTGTAATTCAAAACACACCAATTGCATATTTTAAATACTGATTCTGTTAAAGCTAATGATGCTATAAAATACTTTATATGTCATATTCAGCTCTGAAGATTATATTATCTATTGGTAAAATCTCTAGTAGTCTAAATGTTCCAACAAGTGCAGGTGAAATCAAGAGAGCTCAAGACCTATGAAAATCAAGTCTGAAGTGTGTAAGAGGACAGCAAACTGTCTGCCTTTCACACTGCAGAAACTGTAAGCAGTGAAATTAACCAAAATTATGCTTCAACTGAGGTAATAAAAATATGCTTTGATCTAAGGTTGAATTGATAAATTGATGGACTAAAATATATGTTATGCTGAAAGTGATGAAACTGTGTTTTGAGTTTTCAGCCTTCCTTTTGTTTTTCTCTTTCTCCATTGTTCCAATTCTTTTTTGGTCTTTCAGTTTTGTCAGTGAATACAAACAAATGAACAACAGACTAACCAAATAAATCTGAAATACATTTCACAAAAGGAGGTCTAAAGAGTTCTAGCTTAGAAAAATTAGGTTATGAGGGGTTAAAAGAAGCTGCTGACTGGTGAAAATATAGTAAAGATACCAAATAAGCAGAGAGAAAACCTTGCCTGTGAATTTAAGAGAACAAATGAAGGGATAGGATGAAGTGTGCAGGGTAATTTAAAAAAAAAACAACGCAGATGGATTTGAAGTAAGAAATGTGTGTTATAGAACGGCTACTGGAGTAACAGTGCTTCCTCTTCCTCTCAGTGAAGGTCCATAAATCAAAGCATTTATGGGCTTTATTTAAGGCCTCCTATACTCTTGGTAACAACAGCTGAAAGGAAAACCAGAGGAGCCAGCTCAGAGACTGCCCAGGCAGAGCCATAGGCAGGAGGGATAGCAGCAGCTTGCAACTTTGAAAAAGTTCTCTCTGAAAAAACAGTAAGAAATAATTGTTTGAAATCCAATCAAATGTAATTAATGTAGCCTCCTGTAGGAAAGATTTTGTTCTCCAACTCACTTATCGTGCCCATATTTTAAAGACTGCTTTCCATTTTCCAATCTGCACCCACGTGATGCCGTTTAATACAATATCTGTAGCACATATTTTTGTTCACAGAGGGTGTTTTTTCTAGGTTTAAGGGCAATTTTGACTTGCAAAAGGCTATGTCAAATCCTATCAATCAACGCTTTCTCCAATGAGAGACATGGAAAAAGTCTGACAACAGGAATCTGTCAGTTTCCAAAGCACTTAAAACTCACTAGTCCTGAACACTTTCTGGGTTTATTTGCATAAAACGCACCCCTTCCCTTCTATTTATTGCCTCACACATTAGATTATTTTCATACTGCATATTAGACCACTAATAAGGCACAAATTTCAGAGAGCATGATCTAGTCTAATAAGCACACAGAGTTTAGGACTAAAACCCCCTGGTCACTGGCTCTACATTTTAGTGCAATGACAATTAATGTATGATTTTTCCACCTAGACTTAAATTTCTATCTGCAGAAGTTTATAGCACTCAGTTAGGACAGGTCATAAGGAAAAAAAATCAATCTCAATAAATATTAAGCACAAAACAGTTTTAGACAGATCATCAGAACTCTGAAAAGAAGCTGAAAGCCAGTTCTGAGTTGTAGTGAAAGTTGAATAAAATAAATGAGGAAGAATGGGTGGAATAGTTTTTTTCTAAATGTTTGGTTTCCATATGGAAATCCAGTATGTATTTTCACAGTAAAAGACACAATAAGAATCTCTTCCTTGCTCAGAATAGACTAATTTTCATGTCTATATGGCTAGGAGTTCCAGAAGTCCAACCTTAATGACATGCAAAATATTCCCAAAAGGACAGAGTTCAATGTTGACTCAAAATTAAGTGAGCTAGTGATTTTCTTTCTTTTTTTTTAGTGTGAATGCACTGTGGTGAGACATATCTTGAAGTTTAAGTATATGCTGATTTGTCCCCCTCAAAAAAAATCACTTAGCTCTCCATGCAAAATCCATTATAAGTGTGTGAACCAGGACATTTTACTAGAAAGAAACAGGATCGATCTTATATTTTGCTTAGTCTGATACCAAGAGAAATGATAACTATCATAGTTTTCAGGAGAAAAGACATGACCAGCATGGCAGCATTCTGTCCAGTAAACTTCAAGATTTTAATAACATTTTTAGAAGTTTGAAAGCAGCCAAAAGACAGAATAACCAGCAGGAAGAGAGAGATGTTAGATCAAAATGAGAGGAACATGGATATGTTAATTTTGGAACTAGCCATGTTGCTTATCTCTGAGCACATTTGAAAAGAAAGTTTATTTCATGGCAAGAAAAAACCCACAGTTGTGATCTTTAGAAAAATTCCGAAGTGTGTGTTGTTAAGAGAGTTAATGCAATGAGGAGAGTTACAAGACCAACTGATGCTGGCTACTGAATGACTGTGCAAAACAGAAGCAATCAGTATAGAATGAGTTACTTCAGAAGGAAGTATAATGATGTTTTTGCCTCAGATTAGGTATTTTCAAAATTAACCTGTGCTGGAAGTGTTATAAATTCCATTCCAAAGCAATCTGGAGAACAGAAAACAACAACAACAAAAAAACCAACCAAGCAAAAAAAATCCCAAAAAACCCACAAAAAACCCCAAAAACCAACAAACCAACCAAAAAACAAAAAACACACACCACCACCACCAACAACAAAAAACAAAGCAAAAAACAGGAAAGAAAAGCTAGGAAATTAATTTTCACTCTAAATATTGACAAAATAATTCTGAGAATTTAACAAGAATTTAGAAATAGTTTGGTTTCCATGGCCAGATTCTCAAACCTGCATTTATTAGACAACTGGAACACCTAACAGAAATATAATGCCTGGATCTAGTCTCAATAGCTAACATTAACTTCCACTCCTGACCCTCTCCTGCCTTCCTATTATTGGACTTCTTTTGAAGCAACTTCTCTAATTAATAAATCTTGCTTTTTAAATGTCTAATACTCTACTAAAACTTTACTCACCCATCATGCAGCATATAAACTTGCATTTTTCCCCTTTGGCTTTGCCGAATAAATTTTCAAGATTATTTTTATTACTCAAAAATAACAAAAACCTCAAATTTAAAACATTTTTTCATGTTGTATCTCTCTTGTCTCTTTTGTTTGTTGTGGAATATCCTGTTCTTCTCTTTCAGCCTTTCCTAGTTCTATTCCATGCCCCACAGCACCTCCAGGGAATGGTTTCCTACTTGAGAGCAATCTGTCATGCACCACCTTTTATAAGCAGAAAGCACTTCTATTCTCTGAAAACTTATGGTACACTCTGTTCTCTGCAACCATGAGTGTGAGAAATGATTTTTTTCTTTTTTAGTATGAAAAATATCCAAATCACAAGATATACAGATAGATCTCTCCTCTAAAAACACCCATTTCTTCCATGTTGCCAAGGAAATGAGTACATAGTTAATCACAATCAACAAAACACAGTCCTCTCCACCTTCTCTATTTCTATCTTTCAGCCTGTCAGCCCTCCAAACAAGAAGCTTCTTACTGCATTTTTGTACAAATTTTGGGGATGAAACAAAATAATTAGGAAAAAACCTTTGCATTCTGGATAAGAGCATCCTACTATAGGGGATCTAAACTGAGAGACACAGGACATGTTGGTGACTGAGTTGGGCTGTGGGCCTGAGAAACTGAAGCCAGGGGATGCACGGGCACCCGAAGGTCAGCAGATTTCTCGTCCCTCTCAGTGTACCCTGCAGTGTTCTGTTAACATTTTGCAATAGGTTCAGCAGCTAAGTTTTTGGGGTGGGTGTAAGAGTGCACCACTTCCTGTGGTGACCGTTCTTCCTGTTTTCTCAAGGCCGATGGAGACGAGCTGGCGGGGCTGCTGATTTTGAAACAGGGGCAGATGCATGATTGTCTTGTGAGAGCACAGAATGAATCATCATCCCGTTCTTATAGAAAAATCCCGAATCTTCCCACTTTGGAACTCTAACTATGGCTTTGGGCTACCTGCTCTTTCATTGAGAAGATAGTGGGAAATGCCCAGAACACCAAAGAGTCAAAAATCAAGAGCCATACCACAATAGATCATCAGATTAGTTTAAAAATCATATAACTTTTGGAATATATTTTCTCTGTTCACTGAATTTCCGTATTTTAACTTACATCCTATTGTCTGCAATAAAAGCAAGAAATATTTTCTTTTTTAATATGAAAAACATGAAGTATCACGAGACTTTTAATGAAACCACAAGTCAGTAGCCATAGATGGACAGAGAGATTACTGGAACACAGAACTACTTTTATACAGGTTTTGATAAACATTCAAACAAAATAAATACTCAAACCGTTGAAGGGTTCAAGGGTACAGTAATTCAGTTCATTAGTAAATGAAGAGAAATCTTTGATAAAAGACAGGAAAGGAAGGGAAAATAAACTGACAAAAGAAAAATCTTCTGCTGTAAGATAAAAGATGCAGAATAAACCTATCCTGGCGCAATTTTACCTGGTTATTATTATCAAAACTTTAGTATCAACATGAGAGATTTCCCCAAAACTGTTTACAAATAACTCTAATATAACCAGGGTTACAGAAGATGCTTCCCTGAGTAGTACATTCTCAAAATTGAAATGAATACTTGAAGAACCTGCTTGCAAGAGCAAACTCTGCCTCCCCAAAAAACAAAAGGCAGTCAAATTAATACTGTATGTAGAGCTTCAGACTCATATCAGCCCCTAGATTGTCTAGAAATTTTGAGGCTAACACCTGTTAGCTAATATATGCTAATAAATATGCTTGAGAAATCTTGTATAGACAAGGCAGTGTGCATTTTACCGTGCACTAAGCTCACGTATTTAAATATTAGGCTTTCCTCTATGCTTTGTTATGCTTTGCACTAGATGTTTTTAGCAAACTGATTTTTACTTATTCTGTTTCAGTTCATATCCAAGCTCCCCAGTGTCCTCCAGACTGTTTCATGATTAAAGGCTTAACACATTGCTCTTGTTATCAGTTCCATGCAAAAAAGCAGCCTGGGTCTGTATTTTGGAAACAAGACCTATGCAAAATGGAAAGGAGACAGTGAGAAAATAAGAGCATAAAAGATCTCTCTTACTGCTGAAGGGAGTGACGGTAAAAGGAAGGACTGGTGGGGACCCTCCTGGGGAGATACATGTGGTCACTCTTGACATTTGGAGCCAGCCCAGAAAGGAACAGAGACCACTATTTAAACCAAATGGCTCTGTTTCTCCTTGATCTCATTGTAAGGCTCATGCCTCAAAGTATGCTCAAGCCAAGTGACTGTCAAACATTTACTTTGGGCTGGATGCATTTAATATTATTTTTATTATTATATTAATATTATTTAATAAATATTTTATTTAAAATAAAATATTATTTTATCCTATAAGTATAAAAGAATACTTTTATATTCCGTTACTTGTATGCTAACACCTCTGCTTTTGACCATCTATTTGAACCTCATGTTACCATGTCTAAAGTGCTTGCAAATATTTGCATATCATTTGCCACTTTCTGGACCCTCATATTCTCTTATTCTTGCCTGATCCCCTGTAATCTTGAACTGTGCTTTACATAAATATTTTATATGGGTGAATATCCCTTTGCTTTCTGAATTTTTGTCGTGGGCCTGCCCTGAGTTTTCACAGAGAAGTGAATATGAAAGAGCTTGAGTTCCTCTACTCGTATTGCATTTGTTTCACTTTCTCCTCTTTTCACTCACGGATTTAATCTGAATCTCTCTGAGCTCAAGTGTAGGGTTCCTTAGTTGTGCGTTCATAGGATGAAGACCTTGGTGCTGCTGGAGTATGTAAGCAATGAGGACACTAGATTTCCTCCTGATCTGTGTCAGTGGCTCTACTTTCAAGCATCCCTTCCTTTAACTGCAATTTTTTTCTGAAAATCTCCTCAAGACTGCTTAGTGGTATCTACACAGGATTTTGCATATAAAACTCAAGAATAAGAAAGAGCAATTCCCAGTTTCCTTACCATATGACTGAGCAAAATATGTCTGAGAATCAGTCTATGGTGCATTACAAGATTATTTATTTATTTTTCTTTCCTGGCTCTAAAAGCAGAATGACTGCAGTCATCAATTGCACAGAGCTTTGACAGTCTGGCAGTTCAGTCTGCAGCAATATGGGGCTACCGTGGTCACTGTGGGGCAATTACTCATAACCTTAACTGAGGGCTTCACAAACTGGAGAAGCAGTGTAGAGAGGTGCAGACAGGTCTTGGAACTTGAGAGAAAATGTAATGCTAAAAGACATGGATGGTGGAAAAAGCCCAAATGTGGATGGTGGTAAAAAAAAAAGAAACTATGGAGCTATGTCATCTGTGGACTTACCAGCGTCCATCACTTTGGATGACATGATGAATGACACTAACTTTCCAAAAATGTCCAACATGGTTTTCTGGAACTGCACTAATACAGAGGATCAAATCCCATCACTTTGCAATTACTGATGTACTACAGTAGCTCCAAAACCTCACGAGGAAGCAGACCTTTACAGACCTGTATGCTAAACCTGCCCAGCCCTGTGAAAGCACATGCTGTGAGTGACAGAGCTCATGCTGACCAGAAAGGCAGGCTGCAGTCTGCAAATTGGCTGCCCGGGGCTGCTACGGGTCCGTGGCTAACCATCAAGTCAACTGTCAGGCTGCTGGGTGGGGGTGGGGGCATTGCAGTGATATTATGAAAGTTGTTTATCCACTGATTATCAGCAGCAAGAACATACACGAAATAACAGCAGGCTTTTACAGAAAGAGCCTCTAAATTGCATTATGGTAACAGACAGTGCGCTTGTCCTTGGTTTGTTCTCCCGCAGAAACCCCTGAATAGGTCAATAAAAACCAATCCTACTCTTTTTTCAAGGCTTGATAAACACAGACTGATCAACACCAGTTGAAACAGCAGTAGCAAAGTTTGGAATGTGGGAGTTCTAAGGAAATAATGTATATGCAGTGCTGGGCACTCTGGAACCTAACTCTCTCCCATACAGGTAATCATTGGCAAAGCCCAGGCACTGCTGCTCTGCAGTCCTGTCCTTTCACAGAACACTGGTGTTTTCACTTCAGGTGGTCAGTGGGCACAAGCACAAATGCAAGCTTCAACTTACAGCTAGATAGTTATCAGTTAGATAAGCCTTAAGCCTGTTAAAGAGGAAAAAATTGTGGTTACAGAATTTCCCAGAATTCGAAAAATTCATATCACTGCATAAAAGAACACATTTGTGAGAAGTTGCCGGGCTGGGCTGGACAATTCAAAAAGAAGTAGCTACAGTAATGCAGGGCCCTATACTCATTTTCCAAGTAACCTCTCGTCTGTTCAGGACCAAGATCATGTGTGTATCAAATCTATAAGTTTTTTGGTTTGGATAAAATGGTACAGAATATGGAAGAACAAGAGTTTCTGTTCTTATGTAAGAGGCCTGTAAAAAGATACTACTACTTCAAAAAGAAAAGTTTTTCATCTTGTTTTCACTCCTGCTTTTTGGGTTCCTTTCCTCATCAAACTGGAAAACCAAGTAATATTCTCTCATCACTGTAATAAGAAACTTTTATTTAAAAAAAAAAATAAAAACCTTCTTGGCCTGGGTGAAACTTCTTTGACTCCCTTCTATATATGAACCTAAGAAAATGTTGGAGACAGGTACAACCAAAGCCACTTCAAAATATGAAAGGAGTAGCAAAGCTTAGCAAAAAACTGTCACAAGGTATGTTTTCTGAATGTTTTTTAATGTAATTTGAAGAAACGGGACCTATGTGAAAAATCGCTAAAGAAATACTTTATGGAAATCCTTTGCATTTCCAGTCCAGTCAAATAAAATAAACATGGTCCCCTGAAACATATACACAAAATCTAGAGATAACAGATCTAGTGATTTGTCACTATCCAGAGAAGTTCTGTTATAAAAAACAGTACTCCTCACCTGTGCAAGGCTGGTGAGCATTGACTACATTTGTAGCAAACTTACATGTGTGAAAGGCCTTATTTTTTTTGTTCAATAACTGGTACTGAACAAGATGTGTGCCCTTTATCCTTATACAGGTGGAAGAAAAAAGAAAATTAGGTCCTTGTCTTTGTAGCCATATATTCCAACATCTCATTGGTAAAAGGCACATAAAAATGTGAAGGAAGAAAGAGGCTCAGGGAGCCCATGCACACAAAACCAGAAAGTGCAGGAGTACATAATCACTTTGAAACTATATCAGATGTTCTGTTCATATTGTTGTCAAGTGGATTCCCTAATGACAAATTCGCAATTTCTGACTGCTAGGATGATGAGCACTGCACAACAGATTCTAGAAGAGGTCTCCTGCAAAATCTAGCATTTAATCTGTCAGTCAGAGCTCAAAGTAATGTAATGTAAACAGAATACATCTAACACAGGCTGAGAAAACAGTTTCAGCCTCAGTGGAGTGTGCTAAAATGCTAAAAGAAGAGGAAAGTTCTGCTGGCTGAAAGGATTTGTGAGAAAATATTCAAGGGTTGAGACAATTCTCTGGGGGTGTTTTCTTTTTTTTGTGTTACAAATTGTCACAAAGCATGTCTTTCCTGAATAACATATTACTGTGCAGAAATCTTTGAACTGATGCCTGGGGAGGTGTGTGATGTACAGTGGCATGGCCAGGCCCCTGGCTGAGCTGAAGTTTCTTCTCAGTGCCTTAGTGCCCAGGTGTACCAGTTTGGAGGATCTTGAAGGTGTTGCTGCACTCTGGGGTCTGACTGTGGCCCTCTAAACTCTTTGGTCTTATTCTGAGAATAGAAGGCCCTTGTTTTCTAAGGTGTGTGTTTAGGATCATAACACATAGGAAGTAAGTTTAGAGAATAATCCCTGAGAGACTGTAAACTCCCTGACATTTAAATTATCAGTTATTTTAGTTACTCTTTTATGAGGCCTTATTGTGACAAGGTGACCCTATAAGGTGGTTCTGCCAAGAGAGATTATGTTTGGACAACTTGCTTTTTCTGAAGTGACAGCAACAATAAACAATGCTTGATGAAAAAGTGGTGAATAAACAGACTGTCACAGATTTGACAAATTCAACTCATCAGATTGCCAAATTGGAGGTGGTTCTCTATAGGAAAATAAACACAGATCAGATTTAAGAAGAATGTAATGTCTTTTAAACTTAGGACTACAGGCTAACATATCTAGTTTCAAAAGTTAGGTCTTGATTGTTTAAGGACTGTAAAGAATAAAGATTTTGATATTTAATTTGTGATGGATTCAGACTTCACTTTAAAAAAAAACCACTGAAAAAATGTTTTACATTTAATTTTGTTGAAACAGCGTAATAATGACTTCCTGATTTGGGTTATTTTTCATATTTCAGTCAAGCACCTTTCATCAGTGACGTTCCCAACACCTAGCCAGATGTAGTCCTTTGTTGTCAAGGTGAAAAATTTGCCCTTACTTCTTTGAAAGCATATCTAAGATATTGATGATGATTGACCTTGAGGGTGTTGAAGATCTGTAAAATATTCTTGTCTCAGGAATCATGGTTTTATGAGTAAATACAATAACTGCATTCAGTTTTGATCTTTCTAAGAACAGACTGGATCAGGAGAATAAACAGAAAAATATTTAAGAAACTTTCTTTCCATGATAGGAGAAAGGCAGCCGGGAGTGATCCCAGGCCAGGGTGCATTGTGGAAGAATGAGGTGTATTTGTTGGATGGCAGGGGAGCTACACAGTGTCTCTCTCCAAGTCTACATAAACTGGCCATAAAGAAAAGCCTGGTTGTTTCTGGCCTCCTACAAAACAGGAATGGAAAAAATGGGGCATGTTCTCTGAAGGAGATTCTGAGGAAGACAATCATATTTACTAAGCCATTCTTATATCATCAACATGTAGTTTGTGAAAAGAAGTAGTTTTAGTGTTGACTCTCTTGAAGGTTTGATGTTAATATTTGAGCAAGAATTTTAAAAAGAGCACTGCAGATCCCAACTCATAGCTGTGTGCTAAATATAAAGGGCTCTGGCACCAGAGCTAAAAACACCTTGGTATATACTGATACCTCAGGCACCACAAGAAAATGTGCTCATCCATTTGGAGCCAAAAAACCAATGATGAAGGAAAAGAAATCATTACTATAAGTTTTGTGTGCTTAACTCTTTGCAGCTACTCTCAGCACTTTAGCTGCTGGCAGTCATGGGAGTCGTGTTCTGTTGCTACCTTTTGCCTCCCACTAACAGACTGGTTGCAGATTGGGTGTCCTCAGTTAATCCTCACAGATCATGCTCAGTTCTTGCAGGGTATGCCAGTGGCAGCCCTCTCTCTAGGACTAGCACAGCCACTAAAATGGATTCTGACATCTTTGTATGGCTTTCATTTTGATTCTTTGTGTTCAGATGCAGAGCAAGTGAACATGCAGAGAGACCCTGCCAGGTCCTTCTTTCAGGGACTGTACAGTATAACACAAAATGCAGTTCACCTGCAAAGCCCCTAAGGTCTTTCCCTCTGCAATGTTTTCTTTTGACTAGCTCTACAAAAAGTCAGTTTTCTTTGACTTTCTTAACTAAAATACACAGAATCAAAGATATGAACCAAGAATGACACAAAATATAGGAGCCTCTAATGAAACTAATTTTAATCATCAGCCTTTCTCACATTATTTCTCACCTTTCTGAGTTTACCTTTTACTCTCCCACTTTGATGTAGCATATCTTCCATCACCTAGCTTAGCACTAGTAGTAACCAAAGTGGAAGCAGTCAGCCTGTGCCCCACTCCTCAGCTGAGCTCTTTAAGACCACCTTCCCATAGTCCTCGCACCCAGTGCAAGACAATTCAGTCAATAGTGCCTTAGATGACTTTCTGATACTGGTGGTTTGAGGATAAGAAGCAGTTTTTCACTTTTCATGGGACAAGAAGAATAATTAAGTTAATCCACAGAATGAAGTGGATGTAAACATCAGGAAACAATCTCAGGAGAACAGCTCAGCATATCGTGCAAAGGGGGAGTAAAATGGCAAAAGCTGTTCTAGTAAACTTCTATTTACTGGCATGCTGTTGAGCAATAGCTGCAGTAACATGGTGTGTATTCCTACTTACATAGCTACACAAATTCTCACACATATGCACAAAACCACAAAAACACATTTGCCCTATAATTTGGGTGTGATTTGCAGGTGGTATTCAGAAAGGGATAAATATTGTGAGGATCAGTTTGTAGGATTTCACAGCACCCTCAACAGCAACTTAGAGCCAAATCTATTTAAAAACAGTAAAGGCAGAGAAGTGAAGTTGCCTTTGGTTGTGCTGTTTTTCTCTTTCCCGTTGTAGCTTCCTCTTTCTCTTCACCAGCTCAGCACTGCTGGCAGCTTTTTATAAACCACGATTCCTACTGCTGTCAGCTTGTTTGGAAACTATATGGTGAGCTCAGTCCCGCAGGCTACTCCTGTGGGTTTGTGTTTCATTGCAGGCCGGATTTGCTCTAAATTCTGTACCCACCACCATAATTTTGATTCCAAAACACTCAAAATGCTCTGTATATTGAAAAAAAATTCAGTTCAAAACAGAATTTTCCACTGAATGTACACAGTTATGTAGCATAAGCTAAAAGTGGAAATTCAATCTCCTAAATACATAGTAAAAAACTTCTGCACAGAGTGACAGCCTCTGGAAGGTTAAACTGTGGCAGGGTGGGCAGTAGTGCTGGGCCACTCTAGGTTGACAGGAATCTGCATTGAGCACGCGAAGTGATGTCATGACCAGAACAATAGCTGTGGAACAAAAAGCAATATTAAGATTTCCTTTTTTGAGGAATCTTCTGAAATTCCTGAGACATCGGACAACTCAGTCTCCACCAGAGACAGGGTGGATAGGTGAGTAGAGTGCTGTTCAGAAAGATTATGTTTACAGGAATGATTAGGAATGAAACAGTGAAAAACTTTATTTAGTCATGGCATCAAGGAGAGATTCCTAGGAAAGCAGGCAGAAGCTAGGGGAAGGAGCAGGAGCAGGACTGAGGAAACACTGTGGGCTGGGGTAGTGAGATAAACAGCACCAGCATTCCTGAAGTCTTTGTACTCTGCCTGCTACTCCTGTGGCAAACTTTGGCATTGGTTTAGTGGAGAAGCTGTTGGGACAGACACGCTGTAGTTTTTCTCACCACAGTAGAAATCCTACAGCCTATTAGGGACTGAGGGATAACGGCAAGATCTTGGCTGGAGACAAATGGTACTCAGAAGAAAAGGTATACAAAGAAAATAAAAAAAAAAAAGAGGCACCTCTAGGTCACAGAGTTAAAAAGTATTTTTACTTGTAGATCTCTAAAATTCATCTATGTAGTGCAAACATGCATGCATTTTACATGGTCAGCCTAAGCCCACTGATAAGGGTTATTTTTAAAATTTTTTCTCAGATCACTCAGAAATGCTTCATTGACTTGCAGAGGCCTACAGACCATGAGTTGAAAAATCACTAAATACTGACTGGGAAATATAGGTCTAAACACAATACTTTTACTGGTTAAACTAAGTTTATTCTGGATTACTGAATTAAAGGAGAACAACAACATCGGTAACAGCATGCTGCCACTGTACACTATGTTAAATTTCATCACACAATCCAGTACTTAATTTTAATTTTAAAGGCTTTGTGTATAGGTGAGGTCTGTGACTGAAGAGACAAGAAACTTGAGTAAGCCCAGGGGCATGGGAGTGGGAATAAGGCAGCTGCAGAAGAGTTGAATCTCCATTCATCAACAGAGCATATTTTATGAGCAGCTTTACCTGTATTTGCCCATGCTGTACCTAACTGCACGTAGTATTTCTAGTAGAACGGTAACTATCTCAGCCTCTTGTGTTATCAGTCACAAAGGGTCACAGTGGTTACCAGCAAGACCCCCACTCAATTGAAAAAGCCTTTGGGAAAGACTGTCCCCTTCTCAGCTGGCAGGAGTCCTGCAACCTGGGGACAGTCAGCTGAGTTATAAATACTCAGCCATGGCTCTGTTTTGGTGTCTACTCCTCTGTCTCCTATAATCTCCTACTCAGAAAAGAACCATTTCCCTTTTCTTAATGACCACTGAAATCATTTAGGGAATTTCCAGCACATGGTGTGCAGATTCTGATTCACTTTAAGCCCAGAAAATGTTTAACTCCTTCTGGTAATTATTGTGAATTGATCCAGTGCTATAAATGAAGATACCCCAAGTTCCTCTTTCCCTTTTTCCCTCTCAGCCATATACAAGCACTTGGCATTCAAAGCATTCTGCTCCTCTGCACCCCACTGTCACTGCACTGAAATCTTTGCCATAAAACCTTAGGCTCTCCACATGGTTAATTTGTTCAGATTTGTGACTGTCTCTTCTCCTAAAACAGGAAGAAAATTTCATTTTTCTCATTTTCCAAGATACTTACCTCTTGGCTTATTCTTCTGTAACATTCTTTGAAATGCTACCGCTAATACAATATGGTCAAAACAAAACAGTCTCAGTTTTCCTTCTACCTCCTTCTATTAGCAAAGCTGCTGTTTGGCTTGCTGTCCTTGGGGGTTGTCTCTGACATTATGCCAGTCTACACAACCAGGCCTTATCAAGGATGTGCAGCTTCCTCTCGCAGAACACCTGTAAGAACAAAATTTTTCACTTTCCTTTCATTGCTCAAACTCTTGCCCACCAATGACCTGAACAACAACAATCTCCTTCTCTCTGGTGTTCCCGGCTTCAGACTCTCTTTTCCCTTTCTCTCCTTTCTCCATTGTAAGGGGGAGATCAAATCACTGTTCAAATACTTTCTGTTGTATTTCTCCACTATTGTCTTTTAAATTATCACATCAAAACCAAATGTTGATGTCCTTTTAAGACTCTTCACACAGCTATACCCCCCTAATATTTGTTTCTTTAATGTGTAATAGGTAATGTAATTGTTTAATGTTTGGTGTAATACTTCTGGCACAACAAAAAAAGAAATAAATAGATTTAAGTACAGTACTACTGTGCTGTAGGTACAGAAATTTGCCTCCATTAAAACAAAAAGATTGCAACATTAGAGGACCAATAGCCACAGTCATGCAAACAAGAGGAGGGAGGAAATAAAGTATCAACCCACATATTGCTAGCAGAACAACTTTGCAAAAAACACAGTACTGAAAAAATGGAACAAAACAACTGCAACCAAACAAAAATTTATCAACACCTTCAGTGGGCCTGTAGTCTTTACCTGGCTGACGGAGCATTTGTCAAAGCAGTAAGCAAACTTTGCTGCTAAAGAAAGGTACAGCTTAAAATGGAGCTACTTATCTCCAGGCTGTTAATTTTTTCTACCAAATTAGGTAGAGATTTCAGCTTTTACCAAACCCTGCAGATTTCAAGACACCTGAAAAAAAAAAACCACAGGCAAAAAAGTAAAAACGAAGACTGAATAATCTAACTGCATGTGACTTATTTAGTCAAGATGGTCCGAGGTTACAAAAGAATGAATTGTAATTAATTCAAACACAATTTTTCTGAGTAGTAATTACTTCCATAAGGAAAAAGTTTCTACAGATAATATACTACTGAGTGTGTCATACACACCTGTCTATGTCTATGTCTATGTCACAAAAAGCTGTGACCTAGGGCTTGCATATGTGCTTCAGCTCTTATGCAGCCATGAGGACGTATGAAGAGCACTGGCTCCTAGTACTTCAATTCTTCTGTCTATGCAACATTCCAAGCACAAAGTCCTTGTCAAAGTGGTGGCAGAGAGCAAGAAGCACAGCTGCAAACCCACAAGTTACCTAAGCACGTTTATTTGTGAATAGTGTTGTTCTCTTTAGAATTCTGAGAGATTGCTAAGAGGTGTAATCCTCATAAGGTGCAAGTCTGGAAAGTATTATTTACATTAGGAGAGCACAACTAGATACAGCTAGATACAGCTGAGCTCTCAGGAAAGAACTGCTGCCTAAATATCTAAATCAAGCTCCACACAGCAAAGATCTCTCTGACAGCTTGGCAAAGGTCATTACAGACTCAGGGTAAGAATCCTCTCCAATGGTGAATGTAGATCAACAGTCTAGTTCAGATCATAAGACCACTTCTAAAATTAATATCCTGATCCTTCCCACTTATTACACTTTCCACCACACAGCAGTATTAGAATGCATAAACTGGATTGTTTTCAGATTAAACTGAAGATGTAGCTCACATCTCCAGCTGCAAATGGGAATTCAGTACATGGCATCAGACTAGAATCAGTCTGAAGCAACACTGTCAAAAGAAATACAGGGAGTATTGAGCCTCCATCAGCAGCAAGTATTTTTCTCTACAAATATGCTTTTCTTGAGCTGAATCACAGATTCACCTCAACCTGATTGCCTAATTTTAACCATTAAAGTATCTGATTGTTTTGGGGGGTGAGGGGAGGCGGTGTGGACGTGAGAGGGAAGGTAACCTCTGTTGGGTTGTAGGTTCTTTATGAAGAGATGTTAGACAATAGTACCTTCATCTTACTGATGCCGCTGACTGTAGGTAGGATGTACACTGGATGTAGACTTCAAAAGTAGATTAAAAACTGACATAAAATCTTACAGTTATTTGAAGATGCCATAAAATTCAAACAAGTTTTCCCAAATACAGTAAAAAATAAAATGCAGCTGACATGTAAAAAGATCTTAAAGCCATATAAATTGCCAAAGAGGGATTTTCTTCTTTGGTGAATTCTGTTTTATGGAGAGTTTAAAAGTTACTAATCAAATGAAAAATTAAGTGCTTTTCATTTCTGTAAGTGATTATGTATTGTAATGGTTCTTAAAATATCCATTAAATTTTCTCTTCCTCCAAATGAAGGTAGTTAACTTCATTATCATATGTATGTAGTCTAGTCTATGCTTGAAAATCTTTGCCAATATATTGATGTTAGTTAAAACGGATGTTTTAATGACATTTTTATGACATTTCCCACTAGCAAAAGTCCTTGTACAGATGCTGTTACATAAAACTCAAGAACTCATGAAAGCTGAACTGCCAAAAGTACTTTTTTGCAAGTAGGAACTGCATTAACTCTGGGAAGGGATACCCACATGGTGAGGAAAAGTCTTTATTCAAATTTAGCCATGGCAATAAACCTGGGGGTATCACAAGAGAACATCAGTGAGTGATAACCTGTCACAATGGAAATGGGAGCACATATTTCAGGGTCACAAATGTCTACAGTCAGACTGTTAAAGTTCCTAAGGTGCAGGTCTAGATGAGAAGAAGTGGTAACAACTTCTTTTTGGCCAGAATTTCCAGTTTTCTGGCTCCTACTTTCTCATATCAACAAATGCAACGAAGATATTTCAACTCATATCTTCCCCTTGGTAGCAGTACATGCAACAAGCACTTGTATAGAAAGGACTGTCCTCCAGACACCACAGGTTCCACAGTCAGAGACCCATGTCATCTCACTAGATAGTCAATGTTAAAGGGTGGTATACAAGACCTACAAGCCATATTAGATCTAGATAAAAACAAGTTCCGTGGAAAACATAGTACTGTGAAGACTATGGAACACACAAGGGAATCCCTTCCTTACAGGTATTGTATTTCTTTTACAAGAAAACTCAGTAGCAGAATCTGTGTAAATACCTGTTTCTGATTAAAGGACTTCAGAATGAGTGATGTTGTCTGTGGTTTCAGTAGAGGGGAAAATTACCTTCCAAGCACCAAACAAGGTTTGAGGTGACGAGACCTCTCTGTGATGTGGCTGCTAGAAGAAACCCTTTTGCTTTGGTAGTTTGTGGTTAGAAATAGCTTAAAGAATAAATGGCTACAGCTAGGGGAAGAAATGTTTCAAAAAACTGCACACAGTGAGGTGATGCTTAGAGGGAAAGGATTAATATGAATGTCAAATGTCATCAGAAATAATCTTTCAAAAACTTAATCTTTCAATGCAGCAGTTTTTTCTCTAGTTCTCAAAATTTCCATCACAGGGAAGGATTCCTACCCTACTTCAAAAGTCTTTTTGAAGGTCAGAATGCATTCTGTGAGAAGCAGCTCGCATCACACACCTCTGGAAATCAGTTCGCTACTACGCAACTGTTTTGTAATTTCATCTCTTTTCTGCATGTAAGTCACCTAATAAGGCAAGGATCTGGGGCAAAAGTGTCATCTCTAGTAGGCCTTGCTTTAGGGGTGAGAAGATTCTGTGTTTACAAACATAGGATAAAATACAAGTTATATGCAATTGTGAGAAACTAGTCTGTGTTGAACTTTAGCAAGGTTGTTACTAGTGATGTTCCTACACAAATATGATAAACAAGTGTTTTATTTCACTTTTAGTATTTCCATTTATGGAGATACCCTCCTACCTAGGAAGCTTATTAAATTGCTGATCTGCTGGTCCTGAAACCTTATGGCATATTATTTAGTTTTAATTCAGCATACAGAGAATCAATTTAATTCTTTATATTGATTACCTTGGTGCACTTACAATTACTGTATGTTTGGACCTGGTTGATAATGCTGGCAATCTAGCATTCCCCGAGTGCAGTGAGGCTGGTGCAAAATATCTGTCCTTATTAGGTAATTTCCTGTGCTAAAAGTCAGTACAGAAATGTCCTCCAGCCTAAGGAATATAGTTTCATTCCACTTTCGTAGACGTCTGTCTGTGTAAAACACATTTTTAAACCTTGCAGAAGCTGTTTAAGCTATCTTTCAGTGTGCAGTGAATCAGATAGCATATCTTCTTTGTTCTGGATAGCCTTGTTAATAGACACACAATTTCCACAATTGCTTTTATCGCCTATTATTCAATTACCCACTGTAAGATTTGTGCGTTCGCTCCCTTCTCCTCTGTTTGCACTGAATTTTATCATCAGGGCGGTACTTCGCTTCTCTCCTTTTCCCCAGGTGGTTTGATCACTTCCAGGCTGGTATCCAGGGAGAGACTTGAGAGCCATCTCAGAAACAGAAGTGGGCTGTTAAGCAGCTTGCTTATTCCTAGGCTGAAGTCAAGAGTTCATGGTACAAATTAATTAAGAATGAAATGCTTATGTATCAAGTAATGCTGATGAAATTCAGTTTGAGACTTCAAGAGTTAATCTCCCCATCATGTTCTTGATGTTATCCCATTGCTAATATGGTTTGCTTGTTTGAGTTCCTGAGGGTGGGGAATGAGAGGAACTTGTGAGTGGCCTCTGGTTTTACCAGTGTACAAGGGAGGAAGTCTGGAGTGGCTGAAATTCCCCCGTGCACACAGATCCAGGTGAGTGGTGAACAGGCTGCTTTCAAAAGCAGAACCTGTGGCACATGGGCATAGACTGAAGGGGAACAAATCAGACAAAGAAACTTCACTTTTCCAAGACATTAGTACCTAACTGCAAAGCAAGAAGGCATTTTGCAGAACGAGAGCATTCTCCTCTTGTAGCCAGGTCCCATCCCCTACATCCTGCCCCGTGGCCCTCTTGCCTCTGCCACCGCCAGAACCTCCATCTGTTCAGCACAGCCAAATGGAAGTAGAACAGTGGGATAGGAGAGACAAGAACACCAAGTGAGCAGAGATAACACAAAATCTCTACAAGGTATTTCTGCTCCTTGTAAATCTTGCTCTCTATTCACGGGTAAAGGCACTCAGGACCTGAAGGAAGTCATCGCAAGGGACATGTAATACTTTCTCCTTTCCTCCACTCACTTTCTCCTTGCAGGAATTATAAAAGAAAAGAGCTCACAAGAAACAAGTAAGAGGACAAAGTATCTTACACTGAATCATTTACTCTCATGCAAAGCTGATGATGAAAGTCTCATGGGCATAACTTCAGTGTTTTGTATAAGCCTAAGGCTGTGTATTTGAAACTGCATACTCTTTTATTCCTACCTGCTAAGTATTGCCACGTAATTTCAACACAGGACTATTATTAACACAAGTCCAGGCCACTGCTCTGGCCTCACAGAAGCTGTCAGGACTGTGTCTTTATGATCCATCATTAAACCTGAGAGCAGCACCATCGTTATGGTTCATGTACAGTGGGAAGCACTCAGCCTTCCCCAGAGTGCTGCACCCACATGCTTGTTTGCCGGTAGCAGGCCCAGGCTCTGGGCTGCTGATTATACAGCAGAGCACCTGTCCATGACTGGGGCACACTTCCTGCTACAGCGCCACAGCTCCCTGAAATGAGATTTATGCAAACTGGCTAAAGTGTGATGTCACAGCGCGCTGATAGACCCACGGGCTATCTGCCTTCTACAGACATTTGATAAAATCAGGAACTTCGCATACAACTCGGGAAGAAGTTCACCTCAGAACCTATTAGGGCGAGCTATGAAAACTTGTTAGGGTCCTCCTATCCTGAGATCCACCACTGCCAAGGGGCTTCACAGAGTCCGAGGATCTCACTTTTTTCTTTTTTTTTTTTTCTTTTCTTTTTTCTTTATTTTTCTTTTTCCCCCCCTTTTTAATATGGTTTTTTGCAAGTCAGTTATTCTGGATGTTTGAAAACTGAATTAAGAAAAATTCACTCAGAAGTTGGCTGAATGTTGCAAGCTTGCAAAATGGAAGGATTTCCCCTTATTCCCCCTGTGAGTATATGGATTTATTTCTAATATGGATCATTGGGCTCAGTAGCAAAAGACAAAGTAAACCAGGTTTTATTATTTGAGAATATCTTTGTTTTGGTCTGTATTTATGCCAGGAAGTTTGGCTTAGGTCAATATATAAAACTAGTGACAACACTGCAATGAAAGGGAAATTAACATTTCCTCCCCAAACTTGTATCTGATTTTGATCTCCATTTGTTTTCACAGATTAAATGTGTATGGTATTTTTGTACAGTACATTTATAGCCAGTCAGTAAATCTCTTTTCTTCAGTGCCGCCTACGTGATATAAAAGCCGTCTTTCTTCAGCTTGTAATTCTTAATCATCTGAAGTCTCTGACATAGTTTATGTATTTAACCGTCTACCAGTCTGTAAGAGAAGAGTTGTTGAATGCTGATTTTATATATTGCAGATTTTAGGACTCTGTGTGTTCTTTGCAATGACAGCATTTTAGTTTTTAACTTAATCTTTTCTTAAACTGAGTTCTCTTGAATTCACTTACTATGAAAAAGCAATTGGAAAATGGGAAAAAAACCCAATAGCCCTTATTTGGGTCTTTCAATGTTTTCTCTAAGATATAAATTTTTCTGAGTGTTAATGGGGCAGGTCTATCCTTTCCTTAACTCTGAAGCATTGTTGCACTGCTGTAATTGATCGTATGAGTTTAAACATTATTATCTGTGAAGAAAGTAATGTCACTAACCTCTTGTTCAGAAACCAGCCTTAATGGGGAATTTCTAAGCAGAATGGGTACAAGAGGCCTTAACCAGATTTCATTAAGTTTGTAGAAGCTGAAGAGGTGTCAGATAAGGTGGTTTACTTGGCTTTTTATGTGGTAGATGGCTTACAGTTAATGCTATACATGTGCCAGAGAACAGAGAGAGACAATGCAGACCCAAGAGTTCTTTAACAAAAACTTGTTTCAAATTTTGGTTTTGCCTTGTCCCATTTAATAAAGACTAAAGGCATTTCTTATCTTCCATCCAGAAAGATGGCCCTTTGAATTCCTGTCATGTTCAGAATTCATGATGACTGAAAGTATTTGTCGTCTTTTTGAGGGAGACCCTTTACTGTCTCAGTTTATCATCAGTGTCCCTGAAATCACCTATCTACCCAAAGGGTGAGAAGACCCTAAAAATCATTTTTCTTTTTCTTAAATACATGGAGTTGCGCAATGGGTCTACTGTAAGTGCGACAGAACAGAAATCTGAACAGAAACCAAGAAATAAAAACGTATATATAGATTTCTCAATGTGTTACTTGTTGGGCTTAAAAAAATAAAATTAAAAAGAAACACAAACCTTGTCTTTAGCTACTCCAGAAAACAGCATGTCCATTCAAAAAACCCCAATTGTTAATCTTCTGTCCATTCATTAACTCATGGCCATGTTTTTGGAACTTTTTTCTTTTTTCAGTATTGAATTCCAGGGCATATGTTAAATAAATGGACTGAAAATCTAACACAGTTTGGCCCATATTCTAATTTATGTTGCAGTTAATATTCTGTCTGAATTCTGCTCAGATGAGAGATACAACTGGCAGTGAAAATGCAATTATATCTTACTGGAGCACTTGACAGGGCAATTTGTTTTTTATTTTTGTGATTAAATTGTAAAAAAATTAATAATTTTGTGGTATGTCCTTTCAAAATTGCTTTATGTGCACTTTGAGCACTGCTGGCTAGAGCCCTGCATGTCTGTGTCTCCTGGGGCTTTTTCAGTGGGGAGACATGAGCCTGTTTCTAGGCAGGGGTTGCAGCAACACTTCCCTCCTCCACCCCTCCCTGTTCAGTTGAGGGTGGGTCAGTAACTGCCTTTCTCCTGCCTGTGCTAGGAAACTCTTATCCTTCACTTGGAAAACACTGTTTAAATGTTTGAGAGTACTGCATCTACCTCTGGAGATTAGGAATTTTGTGGGGAAAAGTTCTGCAGACTGGGTCTGTGTCTTCTAGTGCACGATAGAATTTAGTCGTTTTAAGGGTTAAAAAATTATTAAGTCAAACACCTTTGCCTAAAGAGGGTTCCAGTTATATATGAATCCCTAAGTAGGCACCTGTAGAAATCACAGCTTTGACTGAATTATTTTTGCATGAGAGAAAAAATGCCCCACAGAAGTACTCTGTTCCACATAACTGCATTGTCAACATGGTCCAGTGAGGCTGGCCCAATGAGTAATCACACTAATACATTTACTCATCTTTTCTAAAATAGTTATACTGTAATTTTTTTCCAAGGAAATATAGTTAATCTTGGCTTCAAAGCTTGTCTCAGCAGCACATCACTGGAAATTGTCTGAAGTGTTTTTGAATCACATGCTAGTGAATAGTTATATCAAGATAAGAAAAAGATCAGCGTTTAGTGAATTTATAGTTTCCTGGAATCATCTGACAAAATCTTGGAGAGTAACAAGATTTTCAGACCGCTATTCAGCTGAGTCCAATGTATCTCTTAACCAATGCCAACTGAGCTTTCTCTGAGTGGTTTTGTGGCTTTTCCCTTGAGTTTCAGGGCAAAGATGGAAGACAGAGGCTACTCTTAATTTATCAAAGTCTGTGACAGAAAGTATTGTTTGTTGACCTCTTTCTTGAGGGTAGAATATGGTTTTAGATAGCATACTGCACCTCATGGCATGCACGAAAGGAGATACCAACTTTAGACCACAGTTATGGGTTTCCAACAAAGCTTTCAGTCACTCTTTTACATGGAAACAACCGATAGAACAAATGGCTATTAACATCAGTTAAATATTAAACAAAAGCTATTCTTTGCTTTTTGTCAGGAGTAACAAAACAGTTCAGTGTCATGGAAGTGCTGTCAGTAAGATGATGAAATTAGTGTGGGTGGGGAGGTTCCAGAGAAGGACGGGTAAGTGGGTAAAGGTTGGCACAAGAGGCAACAGAAGTACATGGTGAAACCTCTTCTCTCTAATTAGAAAAAAAGTTTCTAAAGAAACTTTTCTAAAAAAAAATCCAAAACAACAAACCGCCCATCAAAAAACCAGAAAGCAACTAAAAACAGATTATTGGAAATAGCCTCTATAATAAATAGAGGGAAATATCCCACCTTCCCATAGTATAATCAGAGAGAATACATGCTGTACTATCTCCTTTAAACATCATCTGATTAAGTTTATGATAAATAGACTTTAAAATATTTAATATACATCTTGGCGTGTTAGTTACTGTACCCTTGAAGATCAGACACCAAGACAGAAAGTGGTGGCATTACAAGTCATTTGTGGGGATGGATTGGTCCAGTTGCATGGTTTAACAAGGATATACACACACATGTATTTTNTAATATAAATGATAATAATTTACAATTCTGAATATGAAGGCATAAGTTTGTATGTTTAACCGGAAGCATATATTTAGGGAAAGGAAATGAGGGAGTGGGATGAACTAATTTCAAAGACAGTGAAAAGTAGAAATTCCATTCAGAACTTTATACTGAAGAAAGCAAAATANAAGGATAAAAATTCCAAGAATCCATAATAAAGAGAATTTAAGCCCCAGATTTTCAAAATAGAGTTTTTAGTACCCCAATGCCCTATGTAAAAGCAGATGTTTGTAGATGTTGAGTATCTGCAACTCACTCTGCAGTTAGTCAGATCTGTAAATATTAAGGGAATCATTGTTTTAAGAGTCTATTTAACACACCTTCCTTTAGCTCTGGTCATTGAGTACTCATCTGAACTTGTAAAAGTAGCTTTTGAGTGGTAAAGTACTTCATTCTCAGCTCTCAGACTGCGGGACACGATTGTCTGTTAATGTAAATTGGTCTGAAGTGGGGGAAATTGGGAGAGACAACAAAGGAAAAGCACAATTAGAAAAAGTCAAATGTTCTTTTCCATGCCTAAAATATGTATTGTTTATCTGCTTTTGGACTGGTGCTTGGCCTTTCTGCCAAGCTATACTTCTGTAAAGATATAAGTGATACATGCCTTGTTGTATCAGTGCAAATTTTAGCAAATTAAGCCTACATTGACAGAAAACTGATTTCTTTTGGAATTTGTTTACTTTTGGCTAAATAGTTATCAGAGTTAAAATCTTCGATGCATTTAGGTAATAATTTTTTTAATAGTTTCTATCAGTTTCTAGTATTTTAGTTAAGAAGGAACAGAGGTTCTTCTTTTAAACAATATACATTTATATGGCTTTTTAATCTCTGTTTTGCCCAACTAGTATGATATGCATTTTCCATTTAGATGTTGATGTTTCCCCTTTCACAGAACTTGAATGTCTTCCTTTGAATTATAGTAATTTATAAAATAAAATATAAATTTAGTTTTTAATTTATAATATAAATGATAATAATTTACAATTCTGAATATGAAGGCATAAGTTTGTATGTTTAACCGGAAGCATATATTTAGGGAAAGGAAATGAGGGAGTGGGATGAACTAATTTCAAAGACAGTGAAAAGTAGAAATTCCATTCAGAACTTTATACTGAAGAAAGCAAAATTTTTGTTACTTTTGTTACTCATTACTTTTTGTTGTCAGAGATCAAAGTATACTAAAAGTCAAAGGCATGAAGATGAGTAAATACATATATAACCACAGAGAGAACACCAAGAAAATACATAGAGAAAAAGCAGAAACGTCAGAGACAATGCATGCTGTACTGTCTTCTTTGACCACCTCCCTGAAATCGGAAAATAGATTGTACTTCCCATTATATCTCTGTGTGGATAAAGGGCAATTCTATTGGAATCACATAGATTTGGAAAGGGAGACTGTACCTACAGTACACCTCTGGAGACCAGAGAAAAGAAGGCTCCCTTCACTGGCATTCCTGCTATGTATGCAATTAAATGATTATTTGTCCCTTTTCCTTAGTCTTCCCCTTAGATAGCCCTTATTATAGGTTATCATCTCAAGATTTCCCCAAAGCAATTATCCACCACCACTGATTATATTTGGAGCTTGTAGCCATGTGATGGATTTTCTCCTGAGGCTTTGAATATTCCATGGATCTGATTCCCCGCTAGTGTGTGTGCTGAGAGCCATGACATTTTAGACAATCTTACCAGTGCATTTTAATGATACACTAATACAACACGTGGCTGCTACTAAGGATTTACCGAGGTACAAAGTAATTTCTGAAAGTGTTTTGTTGGGGTTTTTTCTGGTACATATTCTAACATCTTAATCCTCAGAAAGGGATAATCTTTATATCCCCAAATTCCAGCAAAATGAGCTGAAGGAGTTAACCAGAAGAATTAAAGAAACCAGGAAAAAAAGAAGTCCTTTCCTTTTGCTAGCTACTTATCTACCACCTCCACCTGGATTACAGTGGCAGCTGCTACCTTAGGTTTCAAGTTCTCAAGCAGTCGAGACGAGTAAGAAAAAGAGAAGCTCTCCTGTATTTCTGTCATGCTGTCACCACAGCATAAACTTACAAAATGCAGATGTTCCAAAAATGTGACAGGTTAATGGAGGGAGAGGAAGGATTTGGGACATACCGATAGGCATATGAAATATGAACACAAAAAAATATGCCCATCCTGTAAGTTATCATGTTATTTTAAATATTTGTCCTTCAAAGTTAGTTATGATGGAGTCATCAATAGAATTTAAATGTTTCTATTAATACCTAGAAATACTAGAAATAATTTCCTTTCCAAAAAAAGGTAAGAAAGGAGGTTGAGTTCTCCTTTGCTGTTGACAGCGCAAGAATATGTTTGAGTTGGAAGGAAATACTGTAACAAACTTAACTGGACTAAGGTTTAACAAAAGCCCACGAGAAACACTGTCTTTCTCTAACTCTTCATTCTGGAAATAAACAAGAAAGCACATTAAATGAAGCAAAAAAATTGTGCACAACTAATAATAAACAACCACGTAAGATCTTAATCAGTATGCGCATTGAAATACTAGGCCTGAGGAGGAAGAGCAGTAGGCAAGTTACCCCATGTCACCTGTTTTCAGAAGATAGAGAGGACTTAAATTTTACAGCTAAGCATCCAACAGGTCACAGCTCACTATTTGCCCTACATTTGGACTTTTAAAGTCTTCACTATGTATATCTAAAAGCCCTCTGTAGTTGATTTGAACCGGCAAATGTTTAGAGTTCATCTTGGACAGAAACTGAGAAAGAAAATATTTTCATGCCCTCTGTCAGTGTCAATGCCCTCGTACAGACTGCCACCATTTAGTCAGACCTTGTAGAAACAATCAGAATAATACAATTAGGCAAGACAAGTTTCTGCTTTCTCTTTTGTGTGTAAAAATAATCATCATCATCATCATCAAGAAAAGAAAATGTCTGTTATTACCAAAGAAAATATTTCACCTTTACTTGTGCCTAATGTCCACAACAGCTCTAGAGCAGTATCCTCAGAAGGCTGGAGTGGGGGATACAAGGCATTACCACAGGACAAGTTCTGCTACACAGGCTTTTCTACTGGGATTACTCTTTTTTTTCTTCCAAATCAGTGTTTGGAGTCACACACTTTATTTCTGCTGACTCAATAGTAACTTGAAGTCTCCCCTTTCTCTCCCTAGGCAATATAAAATGGGTTGGCATCATTCCCTCACTAACTATATGAATAATTTGGAAAGGATTTGTGTAAACTTACAGTTCTAAAAATTCCTCTTCTTTTCACAGCCCTCTGAAGATATGGTACCCTATGAGTCAGACCTCTACCGACAGCCCCATGACTATTACCAGTATCTCAACAGTGATGGAGAGAGTCATGGTGGTAAGTCAAAAAATTTCTCCTTGGAGCATAAAGTCTCATGGGATACCACAGGAAACAGATTTAGGACATACTAGAAAACAACAAATTTGTTGCTGTGATCCATAATGTATAGGCACATATTTTCAAATCAGAAATGAACAATATTTTATTCTGCTTAATGGCACTGTTCCAACCCAGCAACTGCAACACGGTTTCTCTGAAAGAGAATTTTTAAAAGCACTGTATGATGCAAGGAGCATCCAGGAAAGTGGGATCTCATGATCTCTATCCTTCATTATCTTTACTGTGTTTATATTTTCCTCTGCAGATCAAAAGCATTCAGTTTGCTTCTCAACTTTTTGAGAACATGTATTTGCAACACTATTCCTCCTCTTATGTTCCCATGTCCAAATCCTATTTGACTTAGGTCCTAGATAATCTATTTGTGCTTTTATTTTAATTAGGTTTACTTGATATTTAGCCTTTTTCAACTTCATATCTTTTTCTCTTTCTTTTGATCCCTATTGCATGCTGCCACACCTAACCTTAACTTTCACTCTTCCTCCAGTATGCCCAAGTACTTCCTCTCTCTAAGTCTATGTAAAACTTCCTTGTAGCTGCTTGTACGTAAACATAACTCAATGTAAAAATGCTGTATTATTATTTATTACTCCAATTTATGTATGCGATTTCAAAGCTTTGGTGTCTATATTTCAATGCTGGCTGGGCACTGGACTCTAAATCAACACAGAGGCAAGAGTCTTGCTTTGTGAATTTTATCTCTTGTGCAATACAATGGTCCAGCAACACCACCCTGGAAATACCAGAGTCAATATTGACTCAGGAAGGAAAAGCACCGCTCTGCTGTGTTACTGGTGGCAGTCCCTGCAGATCCTGGAGTTTCCCTGAAAGACTCCCATATAGCAACTAGCTCAATTGCTCTTACAATTGAAGACATGAACTGTTCATAGCACAGAACTGTTTTGTCTGTGGCAACAGAAGCTATCTTAAAGAGCAGTGAGTTACAGAGTAAGATCACTCTGAGCATTTAGCTGAAAGAGATACCTACCTAAATTTGTTCTCTACCTTGTGTTCAGGAAACACCTGTGATATCCTTAACACCTGCAGACAAAGAATTAATTCAGTTTTTATAAGTTATCTCATGGCATCTGTCAAGTCTCATTAATCAAACTCAGCAAATTCCACATGGAAATTCAGGGTATTCACATTATAACCCATACCTGTTTGCACACTCATAAAACAGGATAACATTGATTATCTCAAAAGGCAATTGTGACAATTAAACAATAAGTATAAAAGATGCCATGTAGGAAAAAGCACTTGGAAATATCTTTTCTGTCATTAAGTCTAGGCTACCTCATGCAAAAACATCCCTTATCTTTCATAATTTTATCATCCCATCGGGTTTACTGACCATTTTTCTGTTGAACGGCTGTTCCTAAGCTACATTTCTCAGAGCAGTAACATGATTTTACTCATCATAATGAACACAACAAAAACTGGATAGTCACCTATATGGGTTATAGCCTACGCAGTACCTAAATGCCCACTTTAAACAGAAATTTGTCAGTTCCTAAAGATGTGCTATACTTGTCCTAAAGAGCCCAAAACCATATTTTTAACTCCTATAGTAAGTGCTTATGGAAGAGGCAACTTAAACCCAACCTGCACATTTCAATCGAATTTTTATTTAGGAAAGCACCTGTAATGTAGTTGGTTGTGTATAAATATCAAATGTGCCCTGTGCTGTCCTGAATGGCTCACAGTCCAAAAGAGCAATGAATAACCAAAGAATACAGATGGAGAGTGAAAACCACAAATTATTGCAGTTTCCTTCTTTCCTATAAGTATTGAAAAACACAACTTTGGCTTTTATTTTGTTTATGTGACAGAAGTATAGGGTCTTGAGAAGAGCCATGCCGAAGAGCAGGAAAAGGATGCCACAAACTACGTTTAGAAATATGTACTAAGTGTTCAGAACAAATTGGATAAAGGCACAATGATTGAAAGATGGAGGGGGAAAGGAATAAAAAAGGTACTACAGTGACAGCAGTGAAAGAGACAAGAACCTTGTCTCTGAGATTAGATAGGGGGGAAAAAAAAGAAATAAGAATAGAACTGAGGGAGAAGTTCAGCTTGGGGTGCAGGGACATTACTCGCAATACATAAAAATAATTTTGCAAGTCTACTCAGTACCACTATGCACCTCAAAACTGCCAGTTATGCAAATAGATGCCACTAGACAGAATAATACTTCTGATTTTGCTTACAAGGGACTGCTAAAGAAATAGGAAATTTTCCTCAAGTGTCAGACTATTTCTCTCTCACTGCTAGCAAATTAGCTTTCTGAAAGGGAGATGGCAGTATCTTAATCTGTAGATCTGTGCTACATGCATTACCGTCACATTTCCTCAAACATAATGCTGAAGGAAACCCTTACTCCATATTTCCACAAATAGGCAGTAAAGTCCACAAAACATCTGTAGATCTGTGCCACTACTGAGTAGTATGTAGGAAATAATTTCCAACAAGTGAACACTGAATTTAACAAGTAAAACCACATCATGATGCATTGTGCGATTATTTGCTGTACTGCAGTGTAATTATGTTTAACTACTGTAATAAACACAGAGACACAGTCATGCAGGACAGAAGCTGCTTCAAGTGATCATGTATTAGTCCATCACCCTACCCTGAGCTCGTAAGTCTGTAAGCGTAACACAGCATATTTTGTAACACTAATGCAACCTTAGTAATTACAAAATTCCACTGCATTTTGTCTCTATGTTATTACCAAACATTACAGGTTTAGTTAAAATCACTTTCTGTATGAAGCTGAATGCTGACCCTTGTTCACTTCATTGCTAGCCTTATGGAACTTACTAGATTTCAGGATCTGGGTTTTTATTTTTGTCCCACATCCTGGAGTAACACGATCATTTAAGAATCTCACCTTTGATTTCATTAGCCCACAAAGAAGTGGAGGAAAGTCCAAACATGTGAATTTTCATCTTAAATCCTATATGAAAAAGAGAAAGAATGCCAAACATCATTTAAAAATCCCCTCCCTTCAAAGTTATTCTCATGATTTGGTGGGGCCTGACTCATAGGTTTTTGAACATTTGGCATTATTAAAGTAATGAAGTTTGTAAAGTGAGAGCTAATGAGATTCTAACATTGTTTTAGGTAAGACTGACGCTCTGCCCAGGACTACAGTACTCTTCTCAAGAGTGTTTCTGCAGTGTCTGATGAAAACATTGAGTTTCCAGTGTCCTTCAATATTTTTCTCATTTCCCCTATGGGTTTTTTCCTTGACTTGTTTTTTCAGATATGCAAAACACAGCGGGACTTGTAAGCTATGCAGTGTGGAGCTGTGAAAGAAACCCTCCCCTAGCTCAGCGTGTGCTGGGAAATGTGCCCAGCCCAGAGCAGAACCAGCCGGAGCCATTGGGCCAGAGCTCCCGAGTGCAGCCGTGCCAGCAGCTGTCTCCCCAGCCAGGGCAGAGCGCTGTGCTGACAGAGCTGTCACGTTTCCGGTTCAATAGCTGGCTCATGAATTTCTGCATGGTTTTGCATTGCATAATGCAGATTTAGCCTGTTGCTCCACTTTTATTATAAATGCCTTCCTTGAGCCTATTTCATATTCTCACTGCTGGTTCTACCATTATTCACCTATTAAAACAGGAGCAAAGCAATTTACAGTGATGAGAAGGTGCATGAAAAAGTTTGGTCATGTTTTCTCACTTGTGGAGTGAGAATCTAGCTCCGTGGTGAATACTAACGCAATGGCTTCGGGTCAGCTATGGCTTCCCAACAGGCTAACATCCTCTCTGCCGTGGGAGGGAGTTCAGAATTCATGACTGTCCTTCCTCTAACCTTTCACTACATACAAGACCAAAACAAACATGATCTCCATGTCTCTATAAGAGAGAATTTTTTTCACATCCTCTTTCACTTCACATGAAATTTCTCATAATGACTCCATTGTGTAGCTATAGCTTGGCTTTTAATGACATTTTCCTTTACCCAAAGAACAGGCACTTTCCATTTCTAGAATTTTTCTCTCCTGTCTTTTTTCTTCCTTCCACCTTCACGTTTTAGAGAGAAGAATATAATTGCTATGTGTTACTGGCGTAACACTAACAAAGAGCATAGAAGTAAAGTTTCTGGTAACTCAAATATCTACAGACACAGATAGTTAGATATTTCTCTTTTTATTTTCATGTGCAATAACTTAGCCAGGATGGTTAACTGCAGAAGGGTTTGTGGAGACAGATTTGTAATTTCTCTTCTAATGTTACTAAACCAATATTGTTTTCCCTAAGCATGACAGAGAAATTATAGATAATTTAGAAAGAATAAGGACTTTGCTCCCTATTACAACTTGATGGACATAAGTTTGCCTTGAAGTAATTTCTGACATAGATTTTTTTGTAGTGTAATACTATTATGTCATTACTTTAAATCCTTTATGCTGTGCTAACAGTATTATTTTATTACTGTATTTTTACAGCAGCATCTAATTCCATCAAAAAGAACTTTATTAATAAATATGATAATTACTAATTAGTTAGTAGCACACATATGCGTAAATAGTGTTCCATAGGTTAATTAACCTGCCAAGGGAAAAGTTAGAACAGTTCTGGACCAACAATAACTTTGTCATAGGCTCCAAAAAACTAAGAGGTATCTTGGAGTATAAAAACTGCAGTTTGACTGCTGATAAAAACAGTATTTTTGAAAGAATCAAAAGTAGAACACCTAGAGGGTGCACAGATACTCATGGCTATGCATGTTGGAAATGTCCTTTGTTCTCTCTTGGCCACCATATTTACTGCTAATAAGACATTCCACAGCTGAAGACCAACCACTGACACCTCAGAGATATTTTCCTGGGCTTTGTCATCCTCCCAGTTATGCATTGATCTCGTTTGCTGTTGTAGGTTATCAGTGACAAGGGCTTTTTGGGAATACGCATAGCCCTCTGACAGAGCACTTTCCACACAACAAGCAGAACCAGATCATTCTAAGGAGCAAGAGTTTAGATTACTCCTGCAAAGTATTCTCAACAATTTAATACGCAGGGCTGCCCATGGTATATGGGCCCTCACTGGTTGGCTCTGCTTAGAGAAATCTGCAGTAATTTAAGCCAGAGAAAACATGAGTTAGTGTAGCTCAGTTTTCCAGTGAAATGGAAAGGTTTCACACTGAAAGTGCACGACACAGCCTTAGACAACTTATAGATTTCAACTCACACACTCTGCTGTTTCCTGGGTTGAAGTAGATGTGGATGTAAAAGTACCTGGGTACTTTGCACCCATAAACTCCACTTTTTACCCTAGAAACTTAAATTTTTCTCCTGAACTGCAACATGAAGGAGTGCGACTGTGCATTGTAATTTATCTTAGGGCTATAAAATCCACACATAACCCACAGAAAGTGCCATACAACAAAGAAAAGAAATGACAAAGTAATGCAGCAGCTCCCTGGATGCTTTTATAAGCACATTTCCACCCTTTCCACACAGAGTGACGAGGCTTATTCATGAATCAGAAAAGTAGAAAGGACAAAGAAGTAAGTGCTGGTGTCATAAATGGTCTGATAGAGCCTCCAAATAAATTTCTAGAGGCCTGAGCACAAAGGCAGCTTAAAGACCTTACAGTTTCTCAGGTACAACTATGTTTGGTATTACACATCACTGAGATAACTCTAAAGGAAGCAACATTCAAAGTCACTCTCCTGGATTTCAAATCCTCAATGTGATTACACTTAACTGTTTGAAATATAAATGGGGAAGGATCAGGAGATGGGAGATGAGAAAAAGACCGAACTTGATATTTAAGAAAAATATTCGTAGCACATTAGTATCCAGGTGTCACACACAATATTATATTGCAGAACAAGACAATTGTTCCTCTATAAATTTAACTATATTTAGAGGAACATGTTCAATTCTCTTGAACATGACTTCATCCTTATTGAAAGGATGTCTACAGCTGGGAGGGAGCTTGGAGAAGTGTACAAGTGTGAACAGGGGGGTGAATATACTGATTTACACTGAAAGACTGAGAGCTGAAGCTGGGTTAAGTGATAATTAGAAGTAGATTGTAAGAGTACACGACAGCAACCTGAAAACACGCGAAGGGCAGTGTGTCTGGGAAGACACAATAAAGAGGCTCTCACACCTGCCAGCTTCAGCAGAAAGGAGGGGAATGACCTTTATTATTGACATATCTCACATTCTTATACACGTCCCAACTCCACAAGGGATTGGAGAGCATGTCACTTCCTTCTCCACCCCACTGGAGAAGAAAGATGCTCATCAAAGTTCTCTTATCACAAAAGGAATGAAAACCAGAAAATACCGTTAAGTAAACATTGGCTATTATTTACATGAACTGTGTGAAAGAATCTGACTCCAAGGTTAAAAACAGAAGTCTTAGCAAAAACCAGGGCAACAGGGCAGGACAGAAATTATTTATAATAGCACAAGGGAAGAAAATTTGGAATATTAAGATATAAATTAGAACTGGTACACAGAATATCACAATGAAATTTCAGCCATGCATAAAATGATGCACAAAATGGTAAACTCTGGAAGATTAGTGCCGAGCTCAGTCAGAGCAGAGAACATAGTGTTGACACTGATTTTAAAAACAGGCTGAACATAAATATGTGCAAAATTATGTATGCAGATGTTGTATATGAGAAATAGAATTAGCAATACTTTACATTTCTGGTAGAAAATTTTAAATATTGAGCAGTAAATATGAGATTCTAAAAACTTGAAGGCTTATGTTGAATTAAAAAGCCAGAAATCTAAAATTGAGAATGATATGGAATTTAATTTCAAAGATAAATGAATCAGGAAACAGGATAGTGGTTATTCAAGTACTTCTTTATGTTTTTGAAAAAAATCCAAATTATCACAGAAATTTCAAATGTACTAAAGAGATAAAAAAGGTAGAGAAAGAGTCTGCATTAGAGTTTAGCTTTCCTGTAAACAGTGTGCACCAGATTTCAACATCTGTTTATCCTTTTATTCTCTAGTTTTGGTACTTAAAAATGTGTGATACAGCCACACAGGATTACAGGAAGTATCTAGAAAAGTGCCTTTTCTGCAGCAATCCTGAAATTTTGCTAGCAGAGTAAAATAAAGACTAAAGATAGCTGCCGAATAATCTTAACATTTTTTCCACCTCCTCATTTCCATGCCACAAGGAAGAGTGTATTAAGAATATGACAGTATGTTGATCCATAGAATTTGTTGTCCCAAGAATGACAATGTTTTGAAACTTGTTATGGTCTCTTCTTGAGAGAGGTGCCAGCATTAACGTCTTTTGCATCTTGTGTTCTATTATCATTGAACTCCATCTCACTATCTGAGAGAATTGTCCTGCTTCAAGTGGCCTAAGTATTACTTAGGAATTTATGAGACTGGGAAAAGAAACTCTACAGGGATCTACACAGATTGTCAGCAGATACAACAGGAGTGGTTTGGAGAGGGCAGAAAGGGCAGTGACAGGGTAAGAATCAATGCAAGCCAGGTAAATGCCATGTTTTCTAATCTTGCAATGACAGACCATTTTTTAAAATTTTCTTTAGACCATTACTGGGAATATCATCCACACCATATGCACAGTGAGTTTGAGACCTTTGGAGACAACCATTTCACAGAACTGCAGAGTGTGCAGCCTCCCCAGCTGCAGCAGCTCTACAGGCACATGGAGATTGAGCAAATGCACGTCTTGGATTCTGCAATCCCAACCACACACATCGGACTCAACCATCAGGTATGGTTACCAACCCCTGCTCAGAATTTCAGATGATAATTAATGGTAAAGAAAATAATGCATTAGGGAATGCATACTATTAAGTGAAAGATTGCTAAAATGAATTACTCAGGTTCTTAGGGCCTGCAAAGCTCTTTGTTCTCAGGAAAAATGTATTTTAAACATTCTTTTTACATGGGTAATGAGAAGTCAAGCTCCTCACACTGCCTGAAAAGAGAACTGCATTTTGTGGAGGTGTTTGGAATTTCAAGTTTTTGTTTCATTTGGAATGAAAATCAACTGGTTTGAAATTCTGCATATGAATGGGACCTGAGAGGCTTTGTATCATCATAGCAAGGGTACCCATGACTATTAAGAAGTAATTCTGAGCTTTGAAGTAGTAGTAAAGTTTTAAATATTTCCAAGGAACTCTAAGAGTTTTACATAACTTGTAGGAGAAATGCTAACAAAGTCACTGGTAATTTCTACCACAGGCCGAGGAGAATGTACTTGTGCTTCTGTCTGTGAGTAAATAAGTCACAAGCCAAAGCACTGTCTAGTCTTTGCTCAGATTTTACATGAAGCCAGGCATTTCCCTGTAATAAAAAGATACTCCACTATGAAGTAAAGATAATCACCAAAGCACCAGTGAATTCTCACAGAAGCTGAAATTTCACGGTGCTCCATCATACTGAAAAGATACTAAAAGCGCAGTAGGTGTGGAAATCACTCTTGATCCTACAAGAATGTGCCCAAAGTTACAACTGGGAGCAATATGAAAGCTGGGAGATCTTGCGGTAAAGAGTTTCCCAATGTACGTGAAATGTCCTAAATACAAGACAGAGTAGAACTGAAGTCAGAGAAAAGAGCATTTGCTGATTACAGTGCTGCGTATAACAGTTCCCTTGCTGAAACTTTGTGAGAAAAACCACATGCATGGGGTTATCATTTTGGGTTTCTCTGTTCAAAGCAAACTGAAATTGTATGTTAATACTGTATTAATCAAAAAGAAAGAAGAGAAAAAATAGAATGAGTAAGTTAACACTGACAACAGGAAACTGCAAGCCATCAAAAAAATCAGGAATAGAATACAAGATGTAGATACAAACAAAGAATTAGGAACAGAAAGTTACAAATATAAAAAATGCTTCATGGAACAGCAGTCTGTGGGAAGCTTCAAGTTGTTTCAGTTGCTCATTGCAACTGCTAATACCTAATGACCAACCATTACCTCTGGCCAAGGGCAAAGGATGAAAATGAGCCCCTTTAGGGTCATCTTTGGAAGCACAACCAAAAAACAAGAGAGGGCACTTCTGCTTATACCCCTTCTTTCTACTCAGCTATGGCCTTTCATTTCAGGATGAAAGGCAGGGTACTAATTTTGTTACAACTTTTGATAAACAGTACTGTGCTCTCTCTGCCCCATCACATACCAAGCTGCAGAAGATGTTAGTGTGTAGAAATCACCACTACCCTCCTTTTCCTTACCAGCGGGGGATCTTTGGCTTTTTACTTTACTTTTATTCCTGGAATAGCTCATGAAAATAGTACTTGGCATTCTCTGAAGTCCAGCTTCTGGTGTGCCTCAGTTGCAGTCCCAGGCAAAGAAACAGAAGCAGGAAGCAAGTTTTAATCCCCCTCTGAATTTGCTAGTTTCTAACTATCATGCTTGTCCTGCAATATCAGAGTTACTGTTTGCAATAAAGGAAGAACATGAAAAGATAGTTCTTTGATTTTCTGTTGATATCACATTACTCTGTGAAATCAAATTTGAAGTTTAACCTGTTCAGGCACAAGATTTATTTGAAAAGTTTTGTTAGCCTGCCAACAGGGGCCTCACAAATAATAAAATAAGAAGAAAATATTCATTTTGAAGGGAGAAAGAAAGAAAAGGTTGGAAAACTGTGAGGAGAACTTTAGAAAGAGGAAAATCACACATGGGTGCCACAGACCCTGAGAAAATATCAGAATATGGGAAGCAGGTAGTAGTTCCTTAAGTTTTCTCTCTCCAGAACTGCATTAGAAACCTGGATCTTTATAGCACACTGGCCGGTCCTCTGTGACTCTAACTCTGTCCCAAAACTGTGTGGCACTGTATTGGCCTTGCTGCGTTTCAGGTGCAAAGGAAGTGTAAGCAAAGACACAGCAGTCAGGGAAGGTGGGGACAGCCTGGGGAAAGCTCACTCAACTGCCCAGGCTGGGCTCTGCAACTGTCTTTGCTTCAAAGACACCGTGTCCCCTCCCACTCTCCCACTGTCCCACTCCAGCCCCAGAGAAGTGGTCCCTTACTCCCACATGACCTCCCAAAACACTCCAGGTTTCCACAGCCTTTTTCTGTGCGGGGGCACCCATCTCTGTTCCCCTTCCCTGTAAGACACTGTCCCACCTTCTCATTCCCCTTCCCCCATGGCACAGTCTCTCCCTTCCTTCCTACCCCTGAAGATGAATCTTTCTTAACTGTAAAAAGCTCAAGGTGACTGTGGTGAGGGCTGGAGTTTCGCTCTTGGGGATCTGACAGGAAGCTTACACGCACTCTTGCCCAATCCTGCCCTTCCTGCCAGATCAGCTCCAGCCAATCTGCCAGCTCATTAACTGCCGGCTGCTGTGCCCCCAAACCAGCCCTTATTGGGACATTTTAAGGTGGTGCAAAACTCATCCGAAAAGCACCACTTGGCAAAGCCCAGCACGGAGTGGGTGGTGTGACTCATCAACACCCACTGCCCACTTCAGTGTCTGAGGTGTCCTGGGAAGGGCATCAGGCTCAAAACATCCTTTCCTGGCAAAGAAGAGCAGTTCAAAAGGAGCTCACTTTGAAGGACCGTCATCTGTCCCATTTCATGAAAGCTACATAAGATATGCTGCTGGGTTTGAGGGATGTTGGCTGGGTTTTTTTAAAGTAGGAATTGGGTTCTTACTCCTTGCCCCTCAGGCTGATATGTTTCTCATTATTAAATAAGAAGATGCAATAATTTGTGGCAACTGGTCATGTTTCCTAGCAAACCAGACCACAACTGAGAATTTACAGAGCTGAGGTATATTCCACACTGCTTCAAACACCTCTATATAAGGGCAAGAATATTTAACACAAAAACTGGCTTGCTAGCTTTGCAGATGAGAAATCCCCCCTAATGGGGAATTTTCAGGTAGCCATTTGCGAAAATAGAATACGGGTTGATATGATGTATCCTTTATCTCAGTGTTAAGGCTATTCCCTTTCTCATGGGGGAAATTCAAGACAGAAAGGTGATGGACCAGTATAATCCCAACTCCAAACTTGGATGCAGTCCCATAGGGTTTCGGCGATGTCAGAAGGTACTATACCTGAAAAAGGAAAAGGACAACAGAGCCAAAGCCAGCCATGATAGGGGAGAACTGTTCATCTCTTTCAAATTTAGCTCCAGACGGTCTGTGTTAGAAAAAAGTTGTTCTGAAAAGCAGTTTCTTTCTGGGGATAGACAACCAGGATCAGAAACTCATTAGGAAGAATGCAAGCTTTGGGGAGCTTTGGGAGAAGAGGGGCAGTGTTATTTGCACAGTATATAAAATATTGGAAAGTTCCGACATTCACAACATTATTTGTCCTTCCCTCTTGTAAAGGTGCATCGTTGTACATGTCTAAGTGTTGACTGTTATCTGAAAGTGTTTCTTCAATAAGATGACATTTATTATAAATGTCAACAACTAAGTCACTCAGTATTACACTAAACATTTTCCCACACCTCTTACTTTCTCCCCCCTTTTCTCTGTACCTCTCTTCATTACACTTACTTTTTAAATCTTGATGCCCTACTTTCTGTCACTGCCTTCTCCCTCTACTACTCTGTTCTCCAAAAGGTGCCCTATTTGCCCCGGATGTGCCTACAGTACTCCTCTCCACCTCAGCCCAGTTCTGATGAGGAGGACATAGAGAGGCAGAGCCCCCCACTGGAGGTATCGGATGGGGAAAATGATGGTGTGGACCCTGGGCCTGGAATTATGCATGGAGAAACAGGTCAGTGAAAACAGAAAGATTTTGTCAACCTATGAACTGAGCAGCTGTTATGTTACCATGATGATAATGAATAAAACTGGAGAACTGCTTTGCTGGTATTTTATGCCATTGCCATAGCTTTTTTTTCCCTGACTCCTTGCACTCTCCTGTCCTCTGAATTCATTTCTTCATGTACTGCCCTCCCTCATTCGACTTTGTCTACTTGGGCTTCCTGAATGGAAATGGCTTTTGCCATTTCTACTCCCATCTCTATTAACAGCTGGGAAAACCAAGACAAGAAGGTCAAGGAAGAACCAATTAAAAAAAATATTTAGCTCTCTTTTCTCAGTACCTGAGAGTCACATTCTGTATAACCTGCCAAAATTAGATTTAGATTAGTTTTGAATCAGCAATGTTTTTCAATTAGCTTCAAATTAGCAAATTAATTTCAGAAGTTTAGCCTTTGCAATTACTTATTCTTGTTTTTTCTTCTTGGTACATCAACCCACATTATGTCCTCACAGTGTTACATTCTCTACTGTTATAAATGCTGCAAACTGAAGAAGTTACATGCCTCCCAAGCTAGCTGAATCACTTAGATGTGTTCTGCTGTTTCACTAGGAACTACACACAAATACTAATGATCCACTGGCTTTCTTCTTTGACTCTCACACAGGCAGCAAGAAAAAGATACGTCTGTATCAGTTCCTTCTGGACCTTCTTCGCAGCGGGGACATGAAGGACAGCATTTGGTGGGTGGACAAGGAAAAAGGTACTTTCCAGTTCTCCTCCAAACACAAAGAAGCATTGGCACACCGCTGGGGCATCCAGAAAGGCAATCGCAAGAAAATGACCTACCAGAAGATGGCACGGGCTTTGAGAAACTATGGCAAGACAGGGGAAGTCAAGAAAGTTAAAAAGAAGCTGACCTACCAGTTTAGCGGAGAGGTGATGGGAAGGGGGGCCACTGATAGGAAGCATTATCCTCACTGAGGCCATGGGACCCTAAGAAAGAAAAATATTAAGAGCTCCTGGCTGGATACCAGCAGAGGAGATGGACGCATCTTTCTCTTTGCTTCCTGTGCCTCCTTCTCTGCCTTTAAACAGCCTTTATCATCAGATGTTTCTGGTACGAATTCCCTTCTTCAGCATCTGAGAATCCTAATCATGACAGAATTCTTTGCTTCCATCCTCCAAGTTGGACAGAGTTGGGAAATTTAAACAATGTACAAATGTATTGTTGTCAGGAAAGATTTTTTTTTTTTTTTTTTGATTGTATTGTAACTAAAGAATACGGCCGATGAAGTTTTGCCTCCAGAGGTGGTGCTGTGTCACTCACAGTGACACCGCGTTAGCTTCCAGCTTTTAAACTAGCATTAATACAGGCTCTGCCGCAGCTCTCAGAGCTAGAGAGAAGTTTGCAGATCTTGGAATGATACTTGTTCTTTTAAATAGTAATAACATGTACATATTTAATAAAATCAGATATAATGAAGTTTTGATGTTTGCATAATAAATGATTACTTCACAAACGTCACGCATTCAGTTATGCAGACACAGCTCCTGTGTGGTGTCTGAACAAGAGGTGCACTGGATTATAGGGTCTTACTCATGTGTAGCTACTTCTTAATTTACCTGGAAACATCATCAGTGGTGTCAAACTCACTAAAAAATGTAATGGGTGAAATATATTACAGTGAAAGAGACAACAGTACTGAAGGAAATTGAAAAATACACACACACATTTTTTCTCACTATTTTCTCCCTACTTTTTCCTGTGCAAATGAAACCATGCCAGTTGATCATTTTCTGGTCATGTGTACCAAGAATTGCATTTATACTTCCATCCTGTTTAGAACATAATAATTAACCACGGTCTTCTATGGTTTCACTTATTTTCATGCTCCTATTCTTTCTTCTTGCTTTCCCCCACAGTGTGATACCTTGATTCTAGCTTATGAATCTTTCTTGGAAATAAGTTGTATTTAATCATGTCTTTGCAGAATTCCAGTACAAAAGAGTTTCAAGATTTTACCTGTGGATTTTAATCCCTACTGTAAAACAATTAATAGTAACTAATAATAACTGCACTGTATAGATAACACTCAAAATGCAAAATAAAAGATAATTCAATACCTGAGACACTATGGTAAGTTTACCCAGTACATGTAAAATAGAATTTAAATCCAAATTCAACCAACAGTAAGAAAATTAGCATTTTAAGTTCTAGCATTATTTAGCATATCTCAACTGTTTCAATCACTCAAAAATCAGGAAATATCATAATGACTTTCTCAAAATAGATAAGGTGAAATGAGGCAGATCGAGAATGAAGAGAAAGGGGTTTTTTAACAACATTGAAATGCAGTACAACATGCCAAGTATCACTAAGTAACTCGAAATTTTTCAGAGCTTGCTCCTCACTGAAACCAGAAATAGTTGAAAGTGATGAGATTCTTACAGACCTGAATTCTCAAAATTAAATCTAACCATAGTCAGTGTTATGTACACTACCAGTCTCACAGTGGAAGTGAAAAGTCTGGTGACATCACAGCCCACAGTGTCTCTTTGGAGCCAAATAGAAAGAATCTCCTGCTTAAAAAACAATGCAAAGTACTACCTCCCAATTCTTCTTCCCAGTTCACAAACATGATAAATACATCAGTCAGTGCCAAAAATTAACAGAGAGTTACATTTCATACGTCTAAAAATCTTGTAATCCCACTTCTAGTTACTGTTCTTTGAGGATCATGTCAAATATTTTTCATTCCCTTAGGGTTAGGATAAGTCAAAGCTATAAAATAAATTAAGAAGACATTTTGTTTCTAAAATTGTACTGGAAGGATTTACTTCCTATAGGACATAATGTAATACTCACTAAATTAGACTCATATAACTCCATCTGCATCCATATTGAAATTTTAGGATGGAAGCTGGAGACATTGAATGCAGCTCTCAGAAGACCAGAACAACACCCAACACTGACACAATTAAGGTTCTTTCTTGCTGAGCTAGAAACTCAGGACTTCTGTGCCTGGTACTGAGGATGACTCTCCACCACTGGCTTGGAATTAAAAAGAGATTAAAGACATTTGCGCTCATCAGACTTGCAGACTTGATTTCAAGAAAACTGGAGTAATAATTCTTCTCTTCATAAAAATATCTTTATCACAAACACAGCTTCAAAAGCAGAACTGATCTTTCTCTGACACTGTAGTTTGGAGGAGAAGGATCATTTCCTCTTGCAGGAAAACTATGATAACTGAAAACAGCCAACTGATGAGTTAATTGTGGAGATGCTTAGGATATCACGACAGCCATTTCAAGCTTACCAAAAAGCTTTCTAAGATCTACAAGACCTATTTTTCCATTTCCCTAGCAGGTCTTGCAAAAATCCAATTAGATGCTGGAGAAATAATACAAACTTAAAATAAGCATCCAAACAGAAACAACAAGAACCTTTAAATGACCTATTTGAACACTGTGCACCACTATAAAATGTTAATTTAGAGCAACTACTTGTACTTGAAATAAGGAATTTGCATTTTACACTAGTTTTGACCACAAGACACATGGAAATAGAAGAATATGAGAAAAATATTTGGGAGGACAGTATTATTCATAATTTAAACATTTTTTAAAGTAATATTGAATGTACTTTAACAAGAAGGCTTGAAATTTTATCTCCAAAGCTGAAAACTTTTTCTCTTCCTCTTGTTAATGCTTTGAAATGCTGTTTCTAAAAATATTCACTCCCCATCTGTTTCTGGTTAGGTTTTTCATCTGTGGCATAAAGAGTGAATAATCATATGTTGCAGCTGTGAAGGAGACCAAATGATGATGCTTCTCTGCCAGGGTACTGTTTGTCTGCCATACAATCCAGCTGCTTGGCATACTAGGCTGTCTAATCAAGCTGAAATATTGCCATTCAGTTGCACATGCAAGCAGAAGCTCTTCGGCAGTTTTAGACAAAAATACCAAAATGAATGTGAAAAAATCACAGTTTCTGCAAAATTACAGAGGAGCAAACATTCCATTTTCTCTGAAGGTCGCCAAGTAGACAGGCAGATGTGCTCAAAAAAGGCCAGTGGGGTCATTATTTGGAGAGATGACCCATGATTAACACAAGTTCATTGGAACATTTTGTAGCCCACTGCTGTTAGAGATCATCAATCCTCTTTCAAGTCAAGTATTCGTACTACAACTGGATCTTCAACTTATATTTGGCCCTTTGTAGCCTGCTTTAAAAAACAGCTTTATTAGCTGCTGAGTGGTTCTTAACGAATTCTTGTGGAAAGATTATTCAGGAAACTATCAGTTAGCTGAATTCAAAATACTGAACTGCTCCTGCAGTATTTTAGACTCCCTCTAGCTGTACATCAGAGGCATCAAGGATAGAAAAATTGCACTGACTATACTGATAATCTGCTTATAATAATTTACAGTGGTAGCATGCATTTTTAAATTCTACTCACTCAAAGAGAGTTTTAGAAAATTCTAGATGTAAGCTACTACTCACCTACATTATACAAAACTGCCATTAAAGGTGCTATTACTTATTTTTGCCTGAAAGCTCACATTTATCAAATCCTCCAAACTTCCTGAAAAATGCATACACACATCCTAATATATCTGCTGGAGGTTTTTTGTCTCCTCATTCATGAAATTTTATCTCTATACCCTCATTTCAAGATCCATACACTGACAGAGTCTCATAATCTGTGTTTGTCTTCACTTGGGATTACGCCAGGGCTTAGGCTCTGGTACATTGTAGGTTTCTGGCTTAGGTACATTGCCAGGTTTCTCTTCCTCAGTAAGCCTTTCGCCTCAGTTTAGTTTTTCTATTTGTATCACCTAATCTCTTTGCCTTTCTTCCATTTCTATTTTTTCCTCCCTCATTCGAATCTCCGTACAACAAAATTCACTTCATAATCATCGAGTTTAATTCAAACTATAGTGCCAACTTCGTAACTAGTACATATATCACATGACAGTTCAATTCAGTCTGTTTATACTGTTGCTTGAAATTTTCCTTGTACTCTAGCTGCACATTGTAAATTCATAGCAAATACTTTATTACTGATGACAACACAATAGGCATTTTTTCTTTGAGAATGCCCAGAATAGTATGTTTTCAATAGAAATCCCACACTTCTGTATTTGAAATTTATGGATTACAGACAGGAAAGACTATGATATGACACAGACTGTTGTACCAATTCTAAGAATTTGCATTTATTTCTACTTTATTTTTTGTGTTAACTTGCTATCTCACCACCTTTCCTTGTTCTAAGAAATACTCAAATCAGATTTACATAGTTTTGCATACCCATATACCTAAAACACTAAAAATGTAGTGCTTGTAATAAAAACACTACTGTAATGAACCCACTAATATGTTACAGTCAAGTAGACAAAGAGCTTGCTCTTTAAAGCAACTGTAACAATAGCTAAAACTTCACCAAGTTTCACCTTTCTTCTCTAACAAATGTGTAGGTTGCAATTCAGTTGGCTCAGCTGAGCCTGTGCTATTAGAGAGGTCTGCATAGAAACCAAACAATCAGAGTCCTATCCCAGGAGCTGGGGAATGTGAACTTCTTCCAAAGAATGTGAAAACAGCAGTAGGCTGAGATACTCTTTCTCATTTTCTTACTCATAACTCATCTGTGTCTGCCTTAGCCCAACACCTCACACCAGCACACAGGATCACAGAGCAACCTGGGTTGGAAGGAATGTTTGGAGGTCACTCCATCCAATCCCCTACTTGAAACAGGCCTATTAGATCAGGTTTTTCAGGGCAACTTTCTTTCCATTCTGTGTTTCTTTCCATTCTCTCCACTTATCCAGCCACATCCTCCTTCTTCATGTCTTTAGTTCCCCACAGTGTTACTTTTTGTTTTTGGGGAGCCAAAGCAGTACGTGAGAATGATCAGAGCAGTCTATGGACAGGAGGGGAATGAGGATGTGGTAGAGCAGATAAGGGTTAGCAGAGGGTGGTGGAGGAGAGAGAGGAGTGGGAGGAGGTATTGGGGAGACCAAGGTTATGCAAAGGATTGGGGAAGCGGCTTTGTGGTAGGAAGGAATGCAGTTTCTGCACTTTAAGGGCTCTCTCTGAGCTTCTGTTTTAACTCCCCAGCAGTAGAGCAGCAGTGCTCTAGGTATAAGAAGTCATTTGACCACTGCCTTTGTGCAGAATGCTTCGATTCCTCTACCTTATGCAAAGTGAAGAATGTTTGGGTGCTGAGCTGGGCATTTGCATATACAAATCACTTTGGATTCTTTTAGATTTACCTAACTTTCTGAGTTTTGGGTGTCTGCTTTCAGAAACATAATTTTAGATTTCATCTTTAGACATTCCCTCTTCCATTTTTTCCTGCTCACTCACAGTGTACTTTCCTTTCTTTGCCAGCCTGAGCTATCAATTCCCAGCTCTTTGTTCAGCTTTCTCCATGTCTAGACTCAGCCACCAAATGCCTCCATATTGAGTAGATTCCAACTGCTTTATTCTTAATGTCCATTTTCAACTTTTGCCCAACTACTTTATTGCTTCCTCTCAGGCCAACTTTTCTCACACATGCCTCCAGTCAGCTTCCCTTTATGTGAATGGTTCTCAGTTCCAATGTATTTGTTCAGCCATTTATGGTTTTCCCATCCCACATCCTCTTACAGTTTTAGTCTTATTACCAGCTCTCTTCCCTCTGCCCCATTTCTATCCCAGCTCCCTATCTAATATTCTTGTCCTTTGAGGATCTATTTCAAATCCCTCCCATAATACCTAGAAAAACCAATTTTTCTCCCCCCATCCATGCCCTTCAATCACATATTTTCATTTCCTTCTCCTATTCAGCTTGGTGTAATCCCTTCCCTCTCTGAAGTTCCAATTATTTGTCCCCCAACCCTGTCAGTTCTCCCCTTTATTTTGGTGTGCCTGAGGGAGGTAATGTTTGCAGCACAGGACACAAAGGCTGTTTACTTTTAGTTCAAGTGTGTGGATTAAGTCCAAGTCCCACATTAGCCCAGAGATAAATGCATGGAAAACTCTACTGACCCCTGCACTGGACCTCATTGGCACAAACGAAACTTCTCCAGAGGTAAAATGTAGAAAGTTCTCACTGAGCACATGCAGACTGCATTTCTTTCGTATAGCCTAGAATATGCAGCAACTCAGGTTGTTTATCATGAAGCCAGTTCAAAGCCCATTGCTGAAATGAAAGCAAGTTACTGTCAAATATACAGAAAGAATTGAAATATGGAGTGCAAAGGGTGGGGATACAAAATGGTTTTACAGAGGAAAGCTCGAATAAGCAGGACCACCATTACCCAAATCTCCTAAGTCTCTTGTAAGCTCAAATTTTGTCAATAAGGCCGAGTGGCTTTGCACTGTACATATCAGCACTCTGTGTTTCAAAACCTCAATGGAAACAGTGAGGTTTAGGTTGGATATTGGGAACAGATTCTTCACCTGTGGGCACACAATCCCCATAGAAGCAGTCATAGTACCAGCCTGACAGAGTTAAAGAAGCATTTGGATAACACTCTCAGGCACGTGGTGTGAGTCTTGGGGCTGTCCTGTGCAAAGTCAGGAGCTGGACTTGATGATCCTTGTGGATCCCTTCCAGCTCAGGATCTCTATGATTCAATGAGCACTTCAGTGAGTGAGTCCTGCTGGGCCTGTGCTCTGCACTGAGCCATCTCAGCTATCCCACCAGTCCCACCAGTAAACTTGTGGCCACTGAGAGGCGATTATACTGCCTTGTCCTCAGAAAATGCCCAACAACCAAGGAGGTGGAATTTTCATGAAACAAAACAAAGAGGCAGAAAGGCAAATAAGCAGAGATGGAGACAAGAAATTAAATGGCATTACAGAAACTACGAGTAAAAGAAGCCTAAAATACAAAAGTAATACATAGACTTTCCGCCTGGATAGCTACATTTGGGCAGAGTCACAACCACCTAAATACATAGCCTTTTAATAAGAAGTTGGATAGTCATATTAGAAGGAGGTGCTGTTAACTTTGGCTGTAAATAAAAAAATCATTGGGTTTCTCTGCATAAGCCATTGTGCAACTATCCAAAATCATACAGCCTGTAACTGTGGGCCACCAATTTCTGTCATTTTTGAACTTGATTTTGAATTACATGGTGAAAACCACTCTGAAGCACAGAGCAATAATTTCAGAGTAATTCTTCTGACAAGGAAGAATTTTCCCTCTCACTCACTTTTTAAGCACAGGCCTTGAGACATTTATTACACGTTGCTTCACTGTTCTTGTGCATCAGTTTCATTTGAAACAGGATGAAACTTCACACACTTGCTAAACAATTATCTAGTGTTGCAGTGCACCACGAAGTAGTTATCACAATCCACTACACATTTATTTTGTGCCAGTGTAGCCACTGAAATTATACATTTCATTTGCATAGCAGTTTTGTTACTAAAAGTAGTCAAATAAATTCATATCATATCATATCATATCATATCATATCATATCATAAATGCTAGAAAAAAGTTTACTGTTACAACAATGCTGCCACCTGGTAACCTAAGGCATAATAGCAGACAAACATTAATTTTGCCCAGTCTTGAACGTGGCAATATATTTAAAATATTACTTAAAATAACATTAAAAATCACAAAATCTGCAAAGTTATTATTGGATTAGGATCATTTCCGAGTATCAGATTAAATCCTCATAGCTCTGTTTGATTGTGGGGAAGAAGTAACTCCTACTTTACCCAGACTGAGCTTCATTCTGAATTCTGGAAAGTATCTAAGGAGAACAATCAGCTAAGTACTCACCACAGTACTTAAAGTAAATATGCCTGATTTTGAGCAAACAAATAGTCAGAATTAAGTCCACTTTAAAAGTTATATATGTACTCGAGTGGCTCAGTGAATTAAAACTATACCACTGAATATTTACAGAAAGAATCAAATTTACAGTGAGAAAGATATGGACTATTTAAAATGAAATCCTGAAAAAAAGAGAACGTCAGGTGTTGTCATAGGTAGAAAATCCATTCATTAAAAGGGAAATGCTACAGTCTCACTAAGTAAGGAATATTTATGTAAACATAGAAAAAAACACATATGAAATATGGGAAACATTAAGTGCATTGGGAAGAGGTTCCCAAGCACTTATGAAATTCTTCAAGTCTAAAATAGTTTCTAAGTATCTGTGATAAATAAGCAAAAGAGATTGCAAAACAGGATAAACTTATTTACCTGGTGCCAGCAAGCACTGTTGGGATGAACTCCTGCCCAGCATACTCCTTATGCTAATAAAGAAATACAGAGTATATTGTCTATATTTCCTTTCCAATACACAGTGCAAATGCTTCATCATTTTATATATACTTAGCAGCCTAATCTCCTAGCATATTAGAGCTTTTGATTAGGATAAACTTCTTCCAAGTTCCCCAAGAAATAATGGCTCACAGACAGTTACTGTAATACTGTCCTTAAAAAACACACCCTTAAAATTCAATCTAATGACTGACTGTATCTCCTTTGAATGGCAACACAATTTAGATTATCCCACAGATTTCCAGAGAAACATAAAACCACAATTATTCTGCAAGCCATGTGATGGCAGGATGAACTCCCTATTTTCCCTGGAGGAAGCAGGACCTTTTCATCGCTGTCCAAGTGATGGTAGTGAGCTCCTTCAGACACATCATTGTCAGGCACATGCCTGACAATTTTAAAGACAAAAACCTGACAGTAAGAAAATGGAAAATAAACAAAAAAGCTTCAGTATGTAATCTCAGGGTCAAAAGTGTTTCATTGTAGAACTGAAAAATACACAACTGTACTTTTTGTCCTAAAAAATTGAAGATCCTGAGACAAAAACATAGAAAACAGCCAACATTCAGACACTAAATGGCAATTTCTGTTCTCCCGGAACAAGAGGCCATTCAAATAAAAGCTGGAAGATTCAGAATCAATAGTAGAATTCCTATTTTTCATATGTACATTTTGACAGTGGAATCACCATTACTGGAATTATTGCTATTGATTCCAAGGAGTTAATGTCATTTTAGAAAGAAATTAGTATTTTGGTGAATTAATAATATTGAGCATTCCAAGAAATTAGGAAAAATATCTAAGATGTACTTAATATCTATTGGCATTCAGAATGAATTCTGTGTTAGGCATGCATTAGCCTATGGTTAATTATTCCAAGGTTCCCAGTTCCTGCTTTGAAGCACCTCCTGCTGTTCACTCTCAGTGGTGAACAAATACAGACTTGGTGTGTATGATAAATACTACAAGTCTGCATTTTAAAGAGTTTGTATATAAATATGCATTTCCTTTAAATCCATACAGATGTGTTTATTTCCACTTACACCATTTTAGTTAACAGATGAAGGCCTGTAGTTCTAATTGTAAAAAAAATTCAAAACATTGGAGAGACAGTTTAGAGGCAAAAGGAGGCTTGAGAGGGAATACCTTGATCAAGAACAAGCAATTAAAACACAACCACTCGACAGGACTATGGGGCATCCCTCTGCATATTGTTGCCATTAAATACTTCTATTAAATGCCTGTGCACGAATGCATGCAATCTGGAAAACAAACAGGAAGAACTAGAAACCTGCATGCAGTCACGATCCCACTGCAATTACGGGCACGGAGTGGGATAGCTCACATGACTGGAATGTTGTCGTGAAGGCCTACATGCTATCTAGGAAAGACAGACCAGGAAAGTGCAGTGCTGGAGTTTCCGTCAATGTGAGGGAGCACTTGGAATGTGTCTTGGGGCTCTGTCTTGGTGAGGATGATGAGGAAGACAAGAGCTTAAGGATCAGGATAAAAGGGCAGACCAGTAAGGATGACACGGTTGTGGGTGTTTGCTACAGGCCGCCTGATCAAGAGGAGGAAGTGGATGAGGTTTTACAAGCAGCTAGAATCAACCTCACAGTCACAGGCCCTGGTTCTTGGGGGAGACCTTAGCTACCCTGACATCTGCTGGAGAAGCAGCACAGCAAAGCACAACAGTCCAGGGAGGCATCCACGAGTACTGAGGGAGCTGGCAGATAACACATCTAGGCCTCTCACAATTGCCTTTGAGAGGTCATGGAGTTCAGGAGAGGTGTCTGACGACAGGAAGAAAGCAAACATCACTTCAGTCTTCAAAAACAGAAAGAAAGAGGATGCAGGGAACTATCAGCAGATCAGCCTCACCTCAATCCCTGGAAAGGTGATGAAGCACCTCATTCAGGAGGCCAGCTTTACCCACATGGAAAACAAGGATGCGATCCAGAGTAGTCAGCACTGGTTCGGTAAAGGTATGTCATGTTTGACCAACCCAAGTGCCTCCTTCTACAACGAAGCAACTGCCTGGATGGATGAAGGAAAAGCACCGGATACCTCAACTTCAGTAAGGCTTTTGACACTGTCTCTCATGAAATCCTCATAGGCAAGCTCAAGTGTGGGCTGGATGAGTGGACAGCGGGATGGACTGAGAACTGGCTGAGTGCCAGACCCAGAGAGTAATGGTACAGTCCAGTTGGAGGCCTGTCACTAGTGGTGTCCCCCAGGGTTCTATACTGGCCCAGTGTTGTTCAACTTGTTCATCAATGACTTGGATGAAGGGGCAGATGCCTCCTCAGCAAGTTCACTGATGACACAAAGCTGGGATGGCCGATATTCCTGAGTGCTGGGCTGCCTTTCAGAAGGACCTCGACAGGAACAACAGACGGGCAGAGAAGCAGTGACTGAAACTCAACAAAGACATGTGAAGGTCCTGAACCTGGGAAAGAAAAACCCCAGGCACCAGCACACGCTGGGGTCTGATCTGCTGGAAAGCAGCTCTGTGGAGAAGCACATGAGGGTCCTGGTGAACAACAAGCTGTCCCTGAGCCAGCAATGTCCTTGTGGCCAAGAAGGCCAACAGTATCCTGGGATGCACTAGGAAGAGCATCGCCAGCAGTTGAGGGAGGTGACCCTGTCCCTCTGCTCAGCCCTGGTGAGGCCACAGCAGGAGCACTGTGTCCAGTTCTGGGATCCTCAGGACAAGAGAGGCGTGGAGCTCCTGGAGCAGGTCTAGCAGAGAGCTACTAAGCTGCTCAAAGGTCTGGAGAATCTCTCTTATAAGGAAACACTGTGGGAGCTGGGCCCATTCAGCCTTGAGAAGAGGTGACTGAGAGGGGACCTCATTAATGTGTATAAGTATCTGAAGGGAGGGCATGAAGAGGATGGACCCAGGCTCTTCCCAGTGGTTTCAACCAGTAGAACAAGAGGCAATGGGCAGAAACTGGTGCACAGGATGTTCCACCTGAACATGAGGAAGAACTTCTTTACTTGTGGCAACCATGCACCAGAACAGCTTGCCTGGAGAGGTTATATAGTCTCCCTCACGGAGATATTCAAGAACTGCCTGGGTGCAATCCTGTGTCATGTGCTTGAGCAGGAGGGTTGGACTAGACAACCCACTGTGGCCCTTTCAACCTGACCCCTTCTGTGATTCTGTAATAGGTTTTAAATACTGCACAAGTGACTTTTAATCACTAATTATCTTTGAAAACATTATTTCAAGGACNAGAGGCAATGGGCAGAAACTGGTGCACAGGATGTTCCACCTGAACATGAGGAAGAACTTCTTTACTTGTGGCAACCATGCACCAGAACAGCTTGCCTGGAGAGGTTATATAGTCTCCCTCACGGGAGATATTCAAGAACTGCCTGGGTGCAATCCTGTGTCATGTGCTTGAGCAGGAGGGTTGGACTAGACAACCCACTGTGGCCCTTTCAACCTGACCCCTTCTGTGATTCTGTAATAGGTTTTAAATACTGCACAAGTGACTTTTAATCACTAATTATCTTTGAAAACATTATTTCAAGGACACATGCTGGAGAGACAACTAAATTGAGAAGAATCATGATCCTGATCACAGTTTGCTTTTGGATAGTCTGAACAGATATTTATTTCTTTCTCCATGGTAGCTCTGCCTCCTGTGGCCTCTATTTTCTAAGGCTGCATGGAGACAGCTCTCTCCATAGAACAAATCTGGGTGCAGTTCCAGGGGTGTGTTGGGGATCAGGTCCAAAGAGAAGAGGGAATTAATGGCATTTCTCTAATATGGAGAAATATTTTAAAAAGCAGTAATGATCTTCACTATTCAGATGACAAACTTTTTCATACTGTGAGACCCAAGCCCTTTGAGAGGTTTCAAGTCAAAGCAAAGAGCCAAGATTTCCTGACTCCCAGTGAAACACCTCAGGCACAAGATCGTATTCAAATACGTATCACGGTAACTTGTGCTCCGTAACTAGAAACAGAGGCAATGAAAAATAAACACAGACAACATCCTGCCCATCTTCCTCACTCATCCATAAAAAATTGCTTCAAGGGGAGGGGAGGAAATATTTGGCCCAAAATCAGGAGAGGTATCAGCAGTGGTTCTTACATGTTCGCATTTGTCCTATCAGCCTACCAAGAGAGTCAGATGTGAAGGACAGACACAAAGTACAGCAACTGATGAGCTGCATGCACACTGGTCTATTCTGAGTTCTGTGCCAGAAGATGAAATCCTTTCAAATTAGTTTTTTACAGGATAGTAAAGCTGGGGTGAAAAAATGAAAAACCACACCTTCTTTTTTTTTTTTTAATTATTCTATCAATACTAGTAGTGGCTAAAATATGCTAAATGTTTGGCCTCCAGAGTTTTTCTGGTAAAGCTTGAAACTCAAAACTGATAAACCATCAAGTTAATAAAAGAATGGTTGTCCACAGTTGTGTCTGGGGAGACACANTACTAGTAGTGGCTAAAATATGCTAAATGTTTGGCCTCCAGAGTTTTTCTGGTAAAGCTTGAAACTCAAAACTGATAAACCATCAAGTTAATAGAAGAATGGTTGTCCACAGTTACTATTTTGGCATATGCTAAATATATGAATAAATAAGAAGCTATGATTGGAGCATGAAATGGCCATACATGAACAATTGTCTAGTGAGATTTTCCCCCAGATCTTTTCTATATGATTAAGTAAAATTGAAACTTCTAGAGGTATAAAACAGAACCTTGGAACTATTTTTAAAATGATATTTAACAGAAGAAAAAAAAACTTGCTAGTTATCAAGAAATGTATGCTGTGGATCAAGTGGGTGGGTGGGGAGAGAGGACTAAAACTATTTAAGTAGTGTCATGCTTTCTACTTGTGACTGCAAATGTCAGTAATGTGTAAGTGTCTTTGCAAAAGAAAGTTATTTCCTTAAGGTTCACAGTTAGTTCTACAAATACAGTCTTCGGTAGAAGAGCTAAAAAAAGAAACAAGAAAGACAGTTTCTAACGGGCTGTTCAGCTCTGACCCAATTATCACAATAACAAAAACTGAAATAAGTAGTAAGAATGTAAGCAAACACACCCTTAGAGTAAGTAGGAACCAGCACACAGAAGATGTAACTATCAGATCTAGTTTGCTGAATGAGCTATAAACATGGCAATGTTGGAATTCTTAATGCAGTACATGCCTGAAGCTAGAAAATGCACTGTACGCATGTGCAACATCATATTGTGCTCTGGTTTATACCAACAGATCATTGGTGGCCAGTCTTGGGTGGCTTGAGCTCTCTGGCTCCTGGAACTTGGCTATATTTATCCTAGCTGATGTAGCCTGTCAAGTGTGTCCTGCTGTTGATAAGGTGCCGTAGTTGACAACAGTGGGGGATCAAGGGGGAGGAGCAGGATGGGGGCCTCCATCGAGTCATTCTTTAGGGGGTCTCAAAAGCCCTGCAGTCACATTCCTGTTTAACTCATACCCTGCTTTCTAGATACAACTGGGAGCTTCACCAGAAACAAAGTGAAGATGCCAGAGCCTGTAAAGAAAACAGGTAAGGATCATAACTGACAGACAAAACTAAGAACAGCTTGACAGGAAAAATGTGAGTAGATTATGTATTGTAGAGAAATGATTTGCCTCAAAGGAAAAAATAAATAGACAGGAAAAATAAATTTTATTTTATTAAGTTATAAATGGCAGATATGTTGAGTGACCTTGCAGAGAAATCACTAACTGGTTTGATAAACCTCAGCCACAGAATTTTCTCAAGAGACTTTGGATGAGGAATAAATGGAGGTGAAATGCATTTAATTCTCAAATTCTTCTAATTTCTTATTTCCTTTCCTAGTCACCTTTAGGACTCTGGAAAAAAAAAAAAATAAAAAAAGGCTTGTAGCCTTTTGGACAGTTAAATAGTAGAAACTTCCTCCACTTTTATTTTGGGTTTGGAGTTTTTTTCCCCTGACAGTTTGTAGAAGTATTATTGGCAAAATTTAATGTTATTTATTGTTAATGAAATCTCTGTGAGAATGAAAGCAAACAGTATCTGGTTTGGAGTTTTTTCTTTTTCTAGTTCTTTCAAACACTGTCAATAGAATTCTAGGAAAAAAAAGACAACATTGTACTGTGAAGAATATATGCAATTCCTTTTCCCTCAGCCTCCTTCATCCTTTCCCCTTGAGCCAGAAGATAACTAGCCCTTTTCAGAAAGCCAAGGTCACAGAGCCACAGATAAAAATGCTGGGAAAGTCTTTCAGATTTATGAATGTTTTAATTTAAAATCTTCTAATAAAGAATCACTCAGAGGCTGCCCACATAGAGGAGGCCTAGGATGGGGTGGAAGGTGCAATAGATATCATGTTTTGAGGAGGAAGAGAGGCTGGGAAGAAAAGATAGAGACAGTCGAGCTTCAGGACACCTGCAGAGGAAGATGCCTTAGGAGCATTTTGTGTCCACAAATTAGTTTGGGGGAAAAAATTTTGACAAAAGCTGAACTTATGATTGTTTGTCAAGTGTGAACATATTCAGTACTCAGGCCTGGAGAAACTTGTACTAAATCTGGGATTGTTCACTTTAGAGCTCTCACTTGAGTGATGCCAGTGCATACCCAGAATCACCACTACCTGAATGTACAGTACAAGGTGTACATGTTTTTAATAATGTGCAGTTTCCAGAGCTAGCCAGTAACAGCTGTGGAGACTTATTAAAAATGGCCTTTGTGCTTTGCAAAGGCCTGAGCAGGCATCAGTCTCCTCTTAGTTTGGCCAAAGAGACAATCTCCTATGGTCACTGTAACAAAAGAAGAACTTGTTAAGAAGAACCTTCATTTGACCGAAATATTTGGAATCAGCCACTGACAGAGGCAGACCCATTACACACCCGGAGGCTCTCCCATTACAAACTCTAAAGCACTAAAGCAGAGTTAACTCCAACAATATTCTTTATGTTCCCTCTATTTGATGACCCCAAAGCAACAGTGGTGTCACCAATCCTTCCATTTTATTACAAATATAACATCATTTCATATTCATAAGGCTGCAATTTCTGATGAAAGTAGATTTGTATATAAAAAAAGAAATATATATTAGATCTTGTAATTGTAGACAAAACCTTGAAAACATAAGCTGCAGAAGTTCAGTAAGCAACCCAAAAAGAAATTCATACTCATATTCTGTTTTTTAAGGTAACATGGTTCTTAAGTTTTATTGAAATGTCTACTGGTTGTGAATGCAGACAAAAAGAAATACAACAGAGTAGGCAAAATTTTACAGTGTAATCACCTCGGCATTGTGACTTCTGATTTCAACTCTTTACTGCCTTTAAATTAACATGTTCATTCTCAAGGGATGAGAGGTAATGTCTCTGTTTGTGAAGATGCCCACTTTTGCTGGCTAATGGTGAAGAGAAATTCTATTCCAACTTATTTCTCCAGAGAAATCTAACAGGTGTCTAACATCACTAGTCCTACACAGTTCTTATGAACAAACCAGACCAAACACAGGGATTATCACAGCAGGGGGAGGAAAAGCTCTTGTTACCCACTCTGACCGAGACAGAAGCAGTCACATGCCCCATAACTTTTAGAGAGGATCTTCTCAGTCTCCCGGGAGACACTAATCCCTTTGGTTTTCTATTTCATGTTGTTTATATAGTTCAAGTAATTTCAAGATGGGAGATAATGTTGAGCACCATCTCAGGAGGGGTGAATAACCATTGGTCAATTAATACTTGGATAAATCACAATTCCTGCCTTTCACACACCATATACTTAGTTTACTGAAGAGCCCAAAGAAATCCCTAGTCTATGTTACTGACATTTGTGCACCTGGCATATAGGTAAAAGAAAATTCTCCATGTCAGAGAATGATCAGATATTCTGCCTATATCTGCTCTTTTAACAGGCCTTTTAACATGTTAAAACAAACAAAAAAACCCCCACTCAAAAAACCAACCAAACAAAAAATACCCACCAAAAATCCCACAAAAACCCCCCAAAAACAAAAAAACATTGCATAAACCATTAAACTTTAAGTGGTGTGGTAAAGTAGATTTTCCAACATACATTCTTTTACTTTAAATTGCCCAACTCAAATACTTGAGGATAAGGCACTCCCCCTACCTATTTCAAAAATGCCAAAAGAACTGTCCTAGCATTCCAGAAAATCTATACCACCCACAAGAGCAACAGAATTTTTAAAACCTGTAGGAGTTTAGTGTCAGAAACAACCAAACTTTGAAAAGCACCACTTTTTTCAGGATTCTGTTGCAGAAACTTTATGTTCTTCTCCCTTTGATTTAAACATTTCATAGTTAATCTTTGTTCAAAAGCTCATTGTTTGGAAAACTTTGATAGTTTTTTTTTTTATTCTGAAAATTCAGAAACGCTAAAAAAACCCCAACCATTTCCCTAACAATATTTTATGACATTAAGAGGAAATAGTTGACTTTTTAAACACCAAATTTAGTAGCTAAATGGGACTTAATGGGAAATGTGAGCATTATTATAGCTGGAAAAGGAGAAGTCTATATTACTCATCTTCTCTGAAAATCAGTCGACTTTTACTCACATAGTTTACAGATAGAGGAGTCTAGATTTTGCAGTCCAGATTAGTAAATTTCATCAAGAATTTACAAATAACTTGTAAGTACACAGAGCCTTCCATAATCATCGTCATCATCAATGTTGCATAATGAAGAGTAAACTACAGAATTTTAGTTTGAATATGGGATCATTCTTTCACATTTGCAAGCACCTAACACAACAAAGTACTGCAACAAACTTCTATGCAGAAAAAACCCTAAATTCATACAGACATCGTTTCCTCTTTTGTAAGCTAAGATTCAAACCAAGCTGAACATTACTATCCCCATTTTACAGAAGGTGTGATGGATGCATAGAGAGAGATGACTGATTAGTGAAACTATTCCTTGCCTGTTGCTCATGTTGCAGGAATTTGCAATCTCAGCTGCTGAAGTAGGCAAGGAATGATAAGATTGAGTCGTTCAATAGCTTTTGGATCATGGTCTGATTAAGCTTGTAATTGCAAGAAGCCACTTAGGTCCTGACCATGGAATGTGCAGTATCTTTATATAGTTCCTCAGAAAGGAATTTACGAGCTTCATTACTGAAGTCTGCTTATCCTCAGTTTGGCTTTTAACTCAATGGAAGAGCAAATGGTATAGAAGCCAAAGTAGATGCCAAGTATAAGCAAAGATCAATTTTCAACATTAAGTCATAACAAATTAAAGAATTCCAAAAGCTAATACTACTTTTGTAATATTAATTAAATATATATTGACCAATACATATTTTAACACCAAATACACAGGATGTGCAGTGAGATAACTCAGCTTTGTGGGAGAAACCTACAACTACTTTGTATAATTTCACTCATCACAAATTTCTGCTGTACTTTCTAGCATCTGCATTCAACCAGATACATTAGATTCTCCTTGAGACTTTATACCTTTAACAGGTTTTATTTCAGAAAGGCAGAAATACCATTTGAAAATGTCATCTAACACATATTCTCCTCAATCACTCCATCTAGTCAAAATCACTCTTCTAAAATCCCCATTTCTTCCTCATTTTCATTTCACATATTTCACACATACTTTGAAATTCCAGTATTTTAGGAATAGGTTTTTAGCTAATGCCTGTAATTCTTAACAAGCCAGATTATTTAGGAACCGTTGCTAGCAAATGAAATTATTTTGTTAATTTGAACATTATTTAAATATACACCTTACCTCCACTTTTTCTGACAATAATGAAATAAGAATTGCTCTTCAAGCTTCTAATACTAATTTTTATTCTTATTAGAAATACAACAGTACTTAGGAGTTACCTACTAACAATTTAATATTGTACAAAGACAACAGAAAAACAGTCTCTGCCTCAAAACACTCACAAAATAAAAACCCAGTAAATAGATAGATAGTTCAAAAAGAGAGTAAAGCAAACAATTATTAATACAATATTTAGCAACCCTGGTAGTAGCTTAGCCATTTCTTGGGTTTTGCATAGGAGACTATGAAAAATATTTGAAGCATAATAGTAAACTTGTTTGATGATGGATGTTAAAAGGACATTGCTTCAAAGCAGGTCAGAAAATAAAGGAGAAAGCATGAAGGTGCTGCTATGAAGATTTAATAAATGGCAGCAGAATTAAGGCAGAATTAAGGCAGAATTAAGTTTTGTTGTTTTATTTAGATGACTAGTATAGAAAATTAGTTTTGGAAATGAAATTATTTCATTCTAGTTTAATTTGGCCCAAAGCATATGTATTTTATTTTTCTTCACCCTCCCGATTGAAAGATTGTCAAAATGCAGTCTCATCAGAGACCTCCAAACAGAGGTTTTTATTACTGACCATTTAAGCTGTAACTCATGTAACATACATAGTGTTATGGCTGATGTGTACATCCTCAGGTGTTTCAAGAGTTTTAGAGGATGCAAGTTCTGGTAGCTGCAGCATTAACCACCAAAAGGTTTCTGCAAGATAACTGCAGACCACATACATCTGTTTCCTCTTCTGCCTGGGGTAAAATTGTTGGTTTACGTTACTCAGAAATTATGTGAGTGTGTTTGCATCATGGAAGCTGGAAGTGATTAGAGAGGCCTGGGATATGAGAAGTGAAGTGTTGAAAAATGGGTTAGTACAAAGTGGCCCTAGGCTCATTTTCTTTTATTAGCTTCATGTCCCTCTTCTCTCCCTCCATTAAATCCCCACAGCAACACCAATTCCATCCCCATGAAACACACACACAGAGCACCTTCAATACTTTTTCTCTTCATCAGCACTGGTAACACGTGGGTCTCTGCTCTCTCTCCAGAACTGCCACAGTATGCCAGTATTAATGTGATTTTTCTCTCCCCTTGTGCAGGCAGGGTTAGAATGTATCAGGAATCAGAAAGTTAACACAGTGGGTGGCAGAGGACATGGGCTACTTGGTCATCAGCTGCTCTAGCCTATGGCTTCTAACTGCATGGTCACCTGAGTCTAGATAAACATAGGACAGTGTCTGAGATCTGTCAGTGCCTGACAGACACAAGAGCTGGGAGACATTCCACAGCATCACACAAGATGTGTCACAGCCACTGTTTTCCACAGCCTCATGGTGATGGGCATACTCAAGAGTGCTTCGCGTATAGGATGGATATATAGAACTCAGAGAGGTATATCTGGGTAGAAGCCAAGTGTTAAAGTGAGAGAGACTGCCACGTGGGGAATGTGTTTCCGATAAAAGCAGGCAAAAGTGTGGTTCTCAGGACAAACCAGAAGTTTTGAATGGTGGTGTTTAGGAGTATTCCTAATGAGGAAACAGCTGAATTAGATTGATATAACTGCATGAGAAAAAACCCCTTCTGCTTAACTTGGATTTACACTTTACTTAAAGTAGCAGCCACAGTGGAGGTGTGGGGAATAACTGAACTCTTTATTCTGTTAAGCAGCCCATTTTTTCCCCAAAAGGAAAAACTATGGTGTTCTCTTCACATGCTTTTTCAGCAATCTCTCGTCTTCAGCAAAGTAATTTCCTGTAAAATCTCCAGCCCTACATCTTTAGTTTTCCTTTGCAAATAGAGCAGTGAAAGGTGAAAGGGAATAGAGCTGGATAGAGAGAAGCCACTTTGGACACTACCCCCCACTGACTGAATCTCAAGTACAGGAAAAAGACTCAGTTAAAACCCAAGTCTCCTTTACCTGTGAAAAAGTGGGTACACAACAACTGTTCTTGCAGACCTTTGTTCTCGTGGGAGATTCTGGGCTTTTCCAAATTTGTACCTTACCAGAAATATTAACAATCATTTTAAGTTGGAACTAAAGTGAGTCTTTTGGCAGGAAAGGGGGGAGGGAAGAGAATACAAGGAGTCTTACTTATAAACGTCTACGTATGTGTTTAGATTTCCTAAAGCCAGGAATGTTGTGTAGTGGTGGAGATTTCTCACTGTGTTCTCGCCAACAATTTTGTTCTTGTTGAGTCATCTACAAAGCAAATGTAAGAAACCTAATCACTTTGCAGGGTGTGCAGCAGATCACAGAGTTACTTCCAAGTATGCGTGTCATGAAACCCTGCCATTGTAGGCTGGAACCTTTACAAATCACTTTGCTGTTAAGTAATTAATATATTTATAGATTCTTTTGTGCTTAAATAGAAGAGTGATGATAATAGCACTCAGAGACTAAAAACATGCCTCTATGCTGCTTTGTCTGTAGAATCACAGGGGAAGGAGCCAGCTAGTCAGTAGTGGAGTGGGTCCCAGAACTGACCTGTCCACCCACTGTGCAGTAGCCTGGCCACCTCTTCTCTTGAACCCTGCATGTCCAACCTGCTGCATACAGTAACTCTCCTGCAGTTGTTCACCATACACTGCATCAATGCCCTGCTGTGTTATTTACTGAAGTGCAATATGGTATCAGAAGGTGTGTAACTGATAACAGGCAGCACACTGTAGAACACTATGGTATATAGTCCTATATTCTACAAAGCCCTATATTTTTTTTAAGAACTATTGCTTAGTTAGATTAGAAAAAACCTCAACTATAAGCATGCAGGAACATTTCACTCCCAGAGGAAACTTCCCGCACTTTTAACAGGGAAGGAAAGCATGCAGAAGAATAAAACAGGAGGTCAGTCAAGGCTTTTGTAGGTTCATTGAAAACAGAAATTTGTGTTTTCACCAGAAATATAAAATGTAGGGGGGAAGAAAAGAAATCTAAAAATGTAATTTAGGCTTTTAAATAATGAAGAAAAGCAAAATTTAATATTTAGTAAATTCTAAAAGTATTTGTTGTTCATATTTTGACTAATGCCTAAGAAGTTTTGAATCCTTTGCAAAACACTGCAAGAAGCGTGAATTGTATTATGACTAAAGACCAGAAGTCATCAGATGAAATCTTTGCAGACGTAACTCCACTAAGGTCAACTAATTCATGCAGTCTGAAGACACGCTACAGGAATGAGATTTTGTAAAATGAATAGATGATATTACTAATAATATACCATTTACATGAACTAAAGCACTGTTTGAACATGAACATAAACTTTTTCTTTTAAAACATTTTCATGCCATATTCCTTTCATTTTTATAAAGCAGAATCAAAAGTTCAAAGCTAATTATAACCATTGTCATGTTGTTTGGAAGATTTCTTGCGGCTACCAGAGTAGGTGAGCCATAGACAATTTGCCACAGAGGTGACTGATAAAAATAGATGTGATGAAATTACTAGCATTTTATAAAAATGTAGCTATACAGGGGTGAGTCAGTAGAAAAATGGCAGAATGATGCACAAAAAGCCATGCAGTGTATGAATCAGAATGTTAACTGCTGGTATTTTTACACATGAACAGAGCTCATGGCAATTAACAAATGATAACAGGTTTTATTAAGACAAAAACATGAGCATAAAATAAAAAACTTCATTCAAAATAAGGATGAAGAAATATAAATAAATAAATAAATCAGGGTAAAGAAATTAGTAAAATAAGTTACTTTCCTAAAATCTAATCTTGAGAGAGATTAGGATACTCATAGATCAAAATCATGATTCCGTGCTTGTTTACAGTTTCCTATCTGCTGTGCTACTCTGATTACATATGAACTAAACATCATTTGGTTTATGCTTGTTCAGCCTATATATTAATAATTTAATTATTTCTTGTTATAAGCTTCCTAAGTGTTTCTTGACACATTGAAGAAATGTTTTAATCCACCTTGTAAGTAATTAGAAAACTAATTGTTGTAGAGTGTCATACAGGCAAGTGCTTCAACTTTTAATGCTGAAGTGAACTTCTGAATACAAACAACAATTGATATCATTTTAGCTGGAATGAAATTACAAGGGTCATCATAGGAATGTGAATCCCTTACCACTAAAGCTTTAATCTGTCAAAACACAAGGACTAGAGACGAACCATTAATTCATTGTGGTATATTAGGGCACAGGTTACTGCACAAACTGGAGCGCTGTTGAAGAACAGATTCTGATCCTCTGTAACAACTATATTAAGCAGCTGTTAGGACAAAATTAACATCCTAAATAAAAGTGCATGGCAAATTAACGTAGACAGCTAGATATGTAAGAATATATACCATGCCATCTTGTCATAGACCAAAACACTCACTCATGAAAAATCAGAGCTCAATGTGGGGGAAAAAGGAAGAGGAAGAGAGAAAGTGAGGTGATTTTTCTATCCATTCCACTTTATTTCAAAACAATGTGGAGGAGATATGACATCTCAGTGAGACATAGAACTTGATAAATTCAAAGACAATTCCACAACTTCTCTGTGGAAAGTGTTGTAATTTATATCTTGCATGGGCAGATGGGAGAGAAAGGAGACAGCTGCTGCAGCCACAACAGCTGACTACACCAGATATTCCACAATTGCAAAACAGATTTTAGTGAGCCCTCTCTCTTTTTTTAGTTTCTGCATTTACCAAGAAGCCGAAGACAACAGAGGTGACAGCCGGAAGCACAGCTGTGTTTGAAGCTGAGACAGAAAAATCTGGCATCAAGGTGAAATGGCAGCGAGCTGGCACAGAAATTACTGAAAGTGAAAAATATGTCATCAAGACAGAAGGAAACAAGCATTCACTGACAATCAATAATGTAGGAAAAGAAGATGATGTGACATATGCTGTAATAGCTGGAAGTTCCAAGGTCAAATTTGAACTGAAGGTCAAGGAACCAGGTACAGCATTTCCTAAGCAATTCTGATTTCATAGGTATTTCCAGCCCCACATGGAACCTTCATGAATAAGGCCCCTGGAAATTAGCCTATTTTAACACTCTAAAATTTCTCTACCAGCAATACATCTGTTTTGCCCAATTATTTGAAACTACTAATTCATATTAAGCTGAGGAATACACTTCCTGTGGCTAAGACACCTCTTTCCAGGTGTCAGAAGTCCACAGAGAGGAGATCATAGGAGAAATGTTAATGTACATCTTTAAAATTCTGTCAAGCTTTTACACATAACTACTGAAAAGCAAAGCTAATCTAAGCCTCACCCTGACCTAAACTAAGAAGCCTGATCTTAGGACTGGTGATCCCTTATAATTATTTAATTTAAATACAAAATTTTAACAGCTGAAAAAATATTTACAAGTTATACTGTAATGTTTCCAGAAGCTCATACATTCCCCAAAATTGTCTCAAAATCTCCTGCTACCAAAAATGCATATTTCAAGAGGGGCTTGAATATGAAAAGTAACCTTTGTATTATTTGTGCATCACCCATTATTACTACCTTCATATGCACTAAAAGACCTGTTATGTGGGAAGTTCAAAAATATTCCCAGGCTTTTCCTGGGAATAAATATAGAGAGTCAAATTCCCTGGAATTTTCTCATGAAAAAATATCTGAAGATTTTTAGGATAAATGAAATCTATCCAATTTTTTGCAACATTTTGACCATCCAGATCCCTTTTTCCCCTCTAAAATTGTATCCATTTACCTCTTCTGATATTTTACTTTTTGCTTTTTAATTTGGTGAAAAGCCTCAGACTCAGATTGTTTATATCACTTTCTTCTCTTTGCTATCACTGTTTGTTCTAGCAACATGATGAGACCTTGTGAGACCTCCTGGTTAGCTGAAAAGATACTGGTGAATGTTTAACAGGATTCAAGATGTCCTGTTCCATGCAAAGACAGGGCATGACAGATTATGAGTAAGGGGAAATCCTGGTATGGATTAGGACAATTTACCAGCTGTCAGAGCATGTAGAAATATGGCCCTCCTGACTATCTCATCCTGAAAGCAAACTGGTCCATATTGTACTCGTTATATCTTCCTTATTGTCTTTCAGATTAGTTCCATGTAGAGCCTGCTACAGGCAGATAACTTGCAAATAATGCCATGGAGTATAAGGGAGTAGAGTATGTAATGTTATGGAGTAACTGGATTGCCCATTATTATTTGGAAGTGGCTCCACTACCTACGGGGGAAAAATATCTTGCTGCAACTGATCTATTTCAAGAAATTCTACCTCCCTCCATCTGCTCCAGTTGCTCACTCCTACTCCATTTTCAGACAATTCTGTCTTCTCCATTGTGCCAAATGCATTTGCCTGAATTTGTCTCTGAGGTCATGGTTTAATTGAGAGGATACAAACTTTCATAAGCCAGGGGAAGAAATTACAGATGGATATTTTAAATACTTTACCCATATTGTTCACTAGCAGCGTCTAGAGCTTTTTCCAAGCTGCACACAGCAATAGCCTTTGTAACATTACATTCCAACAGCATCGTTAAACAAAATCTCACAAATAAGCAAACTGTTTACAAAGTTAATAATTACATCATTCTTCATTACCTTTTCTGTTTAGACCACTGATGTTTACAACAAATAATAGCATTATTCATCAACTGACAAGTTTCTACACATCGAGTATAGAATTTTAAAAATCAGGCATCAGTTCTTTCTGAGCTCAGCAAAAGAAAAAGCCTCATCATCCAACTTCAGCAGGCCCCTTCTGCTTCCAGCACATCCTCTAAGCTCTAGGAAACAACAGGTTATTTCTCTGCTTTTCCTGACATACATTAAAGACTGTTCTTTTGCAAAATTTCTTCAGAAAGAAAGAGGAAATATGACTTTCTCTAATCTTGGGTTACATCCATTTCCAGAAAAGAGTGAGACAGTCCCTGCTGCAGAAGCTGTTCCAGCCCCAGCTGCCTCAGAATCACCTGCCCCACCAGCAGAAAGCAGCCCAAACACAGAAGGTAATAGAGAAGTAACACTGTCATCAAGTCTAGTTTATTACCAGAAGGTAAGAACAAACACAGGGACTCCTTAGAATAAGTGAGATAGAGACAGTAGATGAAAGCAGAGCATAATGAATAGGGAATCTCAGAGGCAGAAGAAATCTACTGAGGTATTTTTAAATTAATTAACTAATTCACTATATAGCTGGATGCAAAAAGTTCTTAATAGTAATTATGATGTTCATTTCAGTTTCATCTGCTGAGACACAAGCAGAAGAACCTCTGGACCCCATTGGGCTCTTTGTGGCACGGCCCCAGGATGGAGAAGTTACTGTTGGTGAGTGCAAAATGTCAGTCAAGTGAAGTTTGTAAACTGTACCTGTTGATTGACTATGATCTCTCCAAGTCCAGGGTGACACCAGTGATAGATAAATATTATTCATAATCTTATTTTAACCTACTTCTCCTACAAGGTGGAAACATCACAATCACTGCCAAGGTGGCAGGTGAGAGCCTGCTGAAGAAGCCATCAGTGAAATGGTTCAAAGGAAAGTGGATGGACCTGGGAAGCAAAGTAGGGAAACATCTTCAGCTACATGACAATTATGATCGAAATACCAAGGTACAATTGGCAGAATACGGTTCTCAGTCTTCTTGATACTAAACTTTAATCTGAGGAAAATGTAAACTAAAATATGAATTTTTTGATGTTAAGATACCCAAAGCAACACACAAGGCTATACTTATGCATAGTACTCTGTATTTTCACCATATGAACAAGAGACAAACTCTACATATGGACTCTTGCATACGTTATCTATGGTGAAATGAGAAAACATCTGGAGGACTGGGGGAGTAGTTTTCCTCTTTCTACAGCAGGATTCCCTTCATCTTCCTCCTAAGAAAGAGATACTTGGTATATTTAAGAGAAAACAATCAATCAGACAGCTATTTAAGCATGGTCTATCTTGGTCTTAATTGATCAATCATTCTGCTATTAGTGTTGGAATTTATTGCTCTCCTGGGTTGTCTAGACTGCCTTAAGTAGCTGAGCAAGACCCACTTTTTACCACAAATTTGTCCAAAGATACACGAGCCGGAATGCAGGAGTCTGTACCATGACTTTGCATCCTCTGTGGTATATGAACCACTGCTACCCTCTCCTGGATGGAACTGGACAGATTTGCTCACATTAGACACTCCTTTCACTGAATTTTGGCATGTACTGCATACGTTCTGGGGAGAGGCTAAAACTGCTTAATGAAAGCTTTAATCCTGTTTCCAGTGCACATGCAATTAGTGTTTGTACCAACATAGTTTGCTAATATAACATTGTATTCTCAGGAATACCTGTACTAACAGTTCTCTTCAGCTGTTCCTACTGAATTGGGGATTATAGGTGATTTTCTGTTAGAGTAATGAGTTGGACACTCAGGAGGTTCTTAGCTCTAAAAAGACACAAAGACATCGTTCATCCCCTGTCTACTTCTACCCATGTATTCCTTCTTTCTGTGTTTCACCGTTTCATTTTCCAACTTAATTATTGGATCATTGGTGTCTGTTCTAGGTGTACACATTTGAAATGGAAATCATAGAAGCAAACATGACTTTTGCAGGAGGGTACAGATGTGAGGTGTCTACCAAGGAAAAGTTTGATAGCTCTAATTTCAACCTGACAGTCAATGGTAAGGTGAATTCCTGCAATTTATTTTTTTAATCTTCCTGCTGCCTGTATTTTTTTTCCTGTCCACCAACAATGCTTTCTGGTTCACAATGGTTACTAGACAAGCACTGAAGGGTAGACCTGAAGATCTAGAGGTACACCTAGAGGGGCGCACAGATGAGAGTGGAATGGATTGACAGAGACACAGATCATTAGAAGCACCACCTGGTCATCACTCTAGTCAGAACTGTGATGCTCCTAAAGAAAGCACACAGAAAGATGCAAATCTGCCCACCTTTTCTCTGGCTTTATTCTGGTTTCAGATTCATTCTTTCATGATGTTTAATTCTGCTAGAATAGAAGATAAGTTCATTCTTATTTTGGCGAAAGTTCAGGACTAAAAATGGATATTTGAAAAAAAAGATTTAGACATGTGACACTACTGTCAATTCCTTTTTCCTTCTTTCCCAATAAATTCAACTCATACAGAAGCACCTTGTGAGATAAAATTGCTTTAAGATCAGATGACTCATTTTACCTAATGCATGGTGCCACCTACACAAGTGCTATACTGAAAAGTTTATGAAAATTGAAAAGGAAGTATATTTTAACATCAATTTGCCCCGAGTGTGGAAGAGTTTAAGTAAAACAGTATAAGTGTGGACCACCTGATAGAGCTGAATGTTTGGACCATTTCCTGTTTCAGCAGTTCTGTGGAAGGGGCTGCAACATTAACTTATGTCTAGCTACCAGTGAACCTAATGTAAAGGCAAAAGTTTATTTATTAAGTTACTTGATCAGCAGTGTTAATTTTTGAAGTTTCCTTGGCTGGCTGTAAGACTTAGGAGCAGCAACAGAGAACAGTTTTTCTCCCCGTAGCAGCAGCACACCAATTTATACCAACAGTATGATAAAATTCTCTCTCTACAACATCCTTGATTAAATTTCTGTACCTTTCTACACAGTTCCAGGAACTTACCTTTGCTTTCAGAGGACAGATTATAATTTACTTTTAATAATAATATTGAGTTGATGTCCAGCTGTATACTCATTAGGGTTTAAATACTCTGTGAAAACACTATTGAAATTAAAATTTTGCAGCAGGAGAACTGACAAGCAAGAGGTAAGATCAGGCTTCAGGTTATTATGAAACATGAGACAGAAATAACTGTCTCACACAATAACACAAAACTCTAGATGTTGAAAGCTAATTAGTGAAGGCTACATGTTTAAAGATAATGCTTTAATCTTTCAATATGCAATTAATCACAATCTACAAGATAAGAATTTATTTTTAAAAATGTCTGCAAAGGAAAACTTTAGAAATAGCACCCTATTTTTGCATTATGTTGACTTGCTCTGCAATTTTTCTTCATTACTTTTTGTCACATCAGAAGCACCTGTAAGTGGAGACTTGGATATTCGAGCTGCCTTCCGCCGCACGTGAGTATGCACAGCAGAAATCTATGTAAATCAGGTTATACATCCATGTGGAATTCATCACTTTCCCAGATAAAACTACCTAAAAGCAAAGCTGTTGTACAAACAGAGATACAGATGTCTACTAAGAAAATATTTCTACTATTAAAATACTATACAACTCCTAAAAATCACCGAAGAGAGTTTAGACCTTGTAGTAGAGTAAAAATCATGCTTGTCTTCAATCAGGCAATCAGTAATGTGTATAATTGCAACAAGAACTTCAGCACCTTTTTTCCAGACCTGTGAAGGGCACTTCCAGATATAGACCAGTAGAGATGGAAAAGATACTGTGTGATGTTGGTTTGCCTGGATTGAGGAGCTGCCTGTACCTTAGTACAAACATTTGCTAAACAGGGGGAGTGGAGTTGGATGTGAGCTCTATAAGCAGCATATCACTGATAACATTCCTGCAAGCATTTGGATTGCATCTGTTCTCATGTTCTATACCTATATTAATTGAATGAAGACAATGGCATTGTGAGTGTCCTTGTGAAAACCCAAGTATGCATAGTCTTAGACATTATTGACTGGTGTTGAAAAGGTCATTCTCCCCCCATCTTTAATACTTGATGAACTGATGTATGTCTTGATGGAATAATGTTCTCTTCTATTAGTAAGACTTGCAAAATTGGTTGGAGTTTTTAAATTTTAGACATTATTAATATGTGCTTTTTCCTTCATGTAATAATAAGTAAGTCTCTATTTTAGTTTTTATGTATTTCTGAAAAGTTACTAGTCCAAGAATAGTCTGACATCTCTTTCTCTATAGGGCACAAATCATCTGTGACAACTCTTTGAGTATTTCTCTCTAAGTCCTATTTTTATATGAGAATATTTTTAACATTTATCGCAAAGAATTAAATAAGGCTTGCAGAATTTGTCTACAGTTCAGTCCATCTGTAGGTAGCTGACCAGCCTCACTGTGATGCCTCTGAAATAGTGGACACTCAGTGCACGACTGCATTGTGTTATTTCACTGCAGTGAAAGGAGGCTTCAAGAGTTTCTCTTCTTGTTAGCACAATTAAAAGAATTTAGAATCAGTTCAAAGTACGTGCAGTGTGAGCAGCTTCAGGCTGTTCAGACTCTCGGTTTCTCCTGCAAGACTGAAGCCAGATTTTGAACTGAACTGTTTAAATCTGAAGCTTTTTCTTTGATACCCTCACTCAGGAGCCTAGCAGGAGGGGGGAGACGGATGACTTCAGCCTTTCTCAGGTAGTCACTGTCTGTGTCAGCAGACAAATTTAAGTCTTACAATGAACTGTCTCTCTGCTTAGGAAAAGAAAAAAAAAAACTCCACAGAATTAAGCTGCAGCTTAAATTCCAAATAAATCACTGTTTACAATGTGTAGTATTTATATGAGATAAATACATCCAAATAAGAATTAATGTAAGACAAAGATAAATAAAAAAGATAAAACATAAGAATATAAAAGGATAGATAAAAACATAAATAAAGAAAAGAGTAGCTCAGCAGTTCAGTGAGAGGCAGATTCATCTCCAGAAAACGCATGTGCTTGGCAAGTGACCTCTTCTCACCATTGTTAGAAGAAAAAAAGTAACTTTAAATCATATGCATGTCTGCCCTCTCTGTTTTACATGTTTTCCTCTCTACTGAGCACATTCTGACTAAAACTGCTGTTGCTCACAGAAATGTACCAGCACAACTGAAAATCTGTTGTTTCATGGCACACTCCTTATCATATTAGCATTAAATTCTTCACTCTATGCCTTTTGCTCCTAATGTTTTCTACTAGAGCAAGAAAGGATTTCTGAAATTAGGCTTAACTATATGCATGTTAAAGCAATTATTAGGGTCTTATTCTTCAAAAAAGCTAAATCTTGATTGCTGGTCTTTCCTGAAAATTTGATTCAACTACCACTTGTGAAGCAATAAGGTGAATAGTTATTCTCACAGCTGTAGACCTGATCTACTGAATATTTGATCACAGGAAATCCTTTCCAAATTTGAGATTATACTAGTTATTTTTAGGTACATTTTATGCCTGCAAACGTGCAAAATCTTGTGAAAGTAGGGCCAAAACCACACTTCTCTGTTTGAGCTTTATATCCGGGAAATTATCCTTTCCAGTACTGTACTGTTCTGAAAGTAATCAAAGAAAGAGAAACAGTATTTTTTTAAAGAAAAGATCTCTTCTTACAGCATATTTCAAATTACACAGACTCTAAATTGCTCTTTAGCCTTATATTGTTAAGCAGCACAAGAAGCTTGGCATTTGTTTCTGTTTCATTTTTTTTTAAGAGTACTGTTAAAATGCCCATCATTTATGAATACTGTGAGATGGAATCACCAGATTCCTATATTCACGAAATCAGAGATGTTAAGGAGCAGCTGACTATTGATGGTAGTAGATTGGCTGAGATGAAGAAAATAAGTTTCCTAAATTTTTTTATAACAAATCCCTGAAGTGATATTTTAGGAATTAAATCTAAAGAAGTTACTGTAGTGACTTTATGCTGTTTTCAGAGTAGGTCAGTACCTGAATGCTCAGAAGCACAGCTAAAATACATTGGGTTCAGAACACCAAAAACAACATTGTGCATTCCATCTGAGTTCACCATATGGAGCAGGCAAAACTACATATCAAAAAACTCCTGCCTGGTGCTTCTTGTTCTCACAGACCAACTCATCACAACATTTCTTGTCATGATTTTTGTTGAACAAGCATTTTGAACCTCATCTCAGGCTGAAAGCCCAATCATAGGATTCCTCCTTCAACTCTCCCAAGCACCAATGATGTGACACTCTTTTTTTCAGTGTAGTGAATTCTGGTATCACAAAGAGCCTTAAGAAACAATTACAGCTGGGATAATACTAGGGGTAAAAAAAAGTGATTTTAGATTGTAAGACATTCCATAAAAATCTTGGTTATATACTACCCCAACTGTAAACAATATCCACATTTCCGAAAACTGGAGGATAAAGGAAGCTTCTGCAACACCTTTATGATATTGAATACATTCCAAATCAACACGATGGCCAAATTAATACCCTGTACAACTTCATGCACAATCAGTACAGAAAAATACAAGTTCATTACATATATTTTTAAACCTATATGCAAATGAATATGAACAGAGAGCCTACTTAATTCACCTTCCATGTCAATGCACATTTTAATTCATTATAAACACATCTACTACTGCCCTACAAAAATATGTCATCTCTATAATGTTATAGTCTCACAAGCTATTCCCATTTCCTTCTGAAACTAATTATGGTTTTCTATCACTATACAGTACCGAGGGACATGATGACGGGGCAGAGTTTAATTTTAGTTCCCTACTGAAAAAAAGGTGAGTAAAAATCAACAGACTTAGAGAAATAAAGCTTCTGTTGAACAGCTCTTAAACACTAGAACTGGAATAAGTGAACGTTTCATAAATTCAGAGACCTTGTTTTCCTAAAGCAGCTCTAAATAGAAAAAACATGACAGGTAATTCTGGCTACTTCCTGAAATACACAGCATTTGCTGCATTTCTGCTAGGTTTATACAGGAGGGAAAAATTTTTTTAAAAATTATCTTTCCCAAGATAGAAAGGGCTTGAGCTCAGGTAATTACATGTTTCCAGCAGCCCTTTCCATGGGGAAAAAAAAAAAATTATAATACCTGTTTATAATGCTGCCTTATTAAGAACCAGAGAGCTGGGAGGACAAGCTTTTTTATTAGATACCGAAATGTTACTATTACACTGTTCAACTATATATTATCTGTTATATAGATACTCTGTGTTGCAAAAATATGACAAATATTTTTTACTCTTCCAATTGTAATTCTAATATCTTTCTTTTATTTTTACTTTTTTTTTGCTGGCATTTCTTATCTAATTCTCATCTTTCCTTGATGTATCTGTTTTCATAACCTGTTTACTTATGCTTTTCTCTTTTTTACCAAACTCTTAATCTGAATGTTTTGGATTCCACTGTTGTCAACAGAGAGTAAGCTTTCCATTTAATTTTATTATAAATGCATGGGTCAGACTGAATACAAGAACCATTTGGTTTGAAATAATGCATGCACCTTTGTCTTCTTTATATGTAGAACATGATAAAAATTGCATAGTGTGAAAGAAAATTATCGATGCTAATTTCTGAGACAGAAATTTTTTTAAACAGTTTTAAGGTTAAAGTTAAGGCAATTCCATACAACTGACGTATTTCTCTGAATGTCCTTTGTTTTTTACCATCACTTTCTTTCATATAACCAGTTCTAAAATTTCCTTGAATTTCCAGATTTTCTCAATAGCCTGCTGTTTTATATTCCTGTTATCATAGTATTTAGAATCAGAAAAATCATTTGCATAATATTGTTGCTGGTGCCTATCAAATAGGTGATGAAGTTTTGTTTGTTTCTTTCTGTTCACTGACCCCGGCCACTCACTCTGTCTTTCCAGCACCTGAAGCTACTATAAAAACTTGTCACTTAGATTCATATTTTGCAAATCTAAACTTAATTAGTTCAAGTTTTCAAAATCAACTACTTGGATGAGTGTTGTTGAGAATCTGTATTCAGTCTCTGCTCAGGTATTGGTATCACTCTTTATAAAAAGTGTTTTATCCTCACAAAGAGTACAGGATCATGTAGATATATGAAGTAACTTTCTACAGAAGGCAGTAAAGCCACAATAGCCTCAGACTAACTCACCTGGACTTCAGTGGGGCAAACGAGGTCACATAGTGTACAAAGCCCTGTGTTACTCTATATGCAGTGCATCTGTCTATAGGTGAATCCTGGCTTTGCAGTGACACCACAAGCAGAACATTTAATGAGGACAGACAGATGAGACAGAAAAGACACCTATCAAAATTTCTATAGCTGACATTGACATCTATTCTTGTTTCAGCATGAGCCCAAATTATTATAAACAGACTCTAGTATCCATAGAGGATGTAAGGCATAAAGGAGTTGCTTATCTTTTTTAAAAAAAATTTAAATAAATGAAAACCCACAGGAAAATATTTACATAATTTCATACAGAATCTCCAGCTGCAATGAGGTATTGTGTACTATGAGCCCCTCTCCTTGTGCCTTTCCCTTTTGCTCTCATAATTAGTTTTGTGCAATGATCAAACTCTTAAAAGCAGTAAAAATCTCCAGTATTTACAGAAATTTTAAATCCGTTGATTTAACTATCCATTATTTGTTAGGCTAGAAATGTAGTTCATTAAAAGAAGCTTATAAATTTCATTGCATTTTAACAGTGTTTCTGCCATTTCTTGACTTACAAATCTCTGTCTAGTGAATTTAGGAATATAAATTCACTGTTCCTAGTTGTTTTTCACAGCCACTTCAGCAGTAATTTGTGGATTCTTCAGGCTTTGTACAACTCAGGTTGAAGACCATTCTTACATTAATGAGAACAAATAGGCATAAAATCTCATAACAGAATGAAAGAATTCTTCATTAAAATAGAACAGGAAAAGGGATCTCATGCTGGGGAACTCTCAAGAGCTATGTAGATTCAAATAGAATCGAGGATTATTCTTTTACCATTTCTGCTTTATTACACCATTTTACAAGTGTCCCTCGATCCACAGGTAATGATCATTCCCACTATAATAAAGAGCTTCATTTAACACTGTATCTCCTATCACTGTAATTTAATTAACTGGTGTTGACATACAGATGTCAAGGGCCAAGGAGAGGTCACTGGGAAGAGGAAGGGAACAGCTGTCACAGAACTATTAAATGGGATAGTGAGCAGAGACCTTGAAGGAGGTGACAGCTGACAGGGTCCAATCAGTTGACAGTAACTGGATAGGAAGGAACCATTTCTGGGATGTACAAAACTATTTTTAACCCCTCCACATATGTTTAAAACATATCAGCTGCATATTCCATTTACAGCCAGTTCACTAAGCTGCATCTTGATGCCCCCAAGTGCATAGCTAACCTATGAGGTGATCTCTGTGAATAAGATCCCCAACATCAGGGAGAACAACCTAAGAGTGGGAGAAACCTCATGAGTCCAAGTGCTCTATCACTTTTCATACACTGCTTAGTTCCTGTTGGTAGCGGAGGAGTGCAGCTTCTCTGTGCAAACTCTGTGTCTTTCTGGGATCAAAGAGAATGTTTTAACAAATGCAAAATAGCGAAAAGGAGTACTCGGATGGGGAAAACTTTGCTCAAAGGCAAACACTTTTTTTCTTTTCATTTTCAGAACTCCGTTAAACAGAAGTTACAACCTCTAGCTTTTAGTCCCATTTTTGCATGAAACTCACAAGCCTTTTCTTTTAATTAAAAAAAAAAAAAATTAGTATTTCCAAGGAAGAGACTATATTCTTTATGTTCAAATTTCTTATATTGCATACACTGGAACAGTATTGCCAGAAAAAACAATGGGACAACACTGAGTAAGGGAAAAGCTAAAGTAAAAACTAGGGAAGCCTTTTCAATAGCAAGAGATATTAGACTGTGGAACTCCTTTGAAATTGGAAGATTTTTCTCATTATGTACTTAAAAAATAACTCACACAAAACGTTTTTGAAAACTCCATGAATAGTCCTACCTGTAAATTTTCAGATACAGAGTGTGTATATACAGACAAGCCTATAGGTAGGCAGATAGACAGAGAAACTACCAATATTTATATAATGTCTGAAGGAAGATGATATTTGAACCTAAGTGTTTCTTATTTCCTATGGTTTTATACTTTATAAGACACAGTTTCTCCACAGAAGTTTAACTGTACTAGTAGAATGAATTAAAAACGTATTAGAAATACTACATGCCTTAGTTTTATATAGTACTTAGTATTTAGTAGTTATATACCTATTTTAATTTACATGTATTTAGAAATATTTGAAAGTCACTCCTTAATACGACCAGGGCAACAAGCCTAAGAACTGCTTATGGTAAAATAATCTTGATCTACATGGCAAATCAGTTCAGTTTTCCTGTCTCCTGCTAGGCAAAACTAAAAACTTATTTGTAGCAGCCTCAAACTAAATGATAGGTATATAGAAGAGGAATCCTGGTAAAATTTGTGGGTGATGTTGATGCACTGTTATGGCAAGGCAAGTACCCAGTATGCTGCACTTATCGTAACTTCAGCTACTCCTATCAGTGCAGTGAGTGCTAGTGAGGGCTTAGGGCTTAGAGAGTGCTAAACCACTTTGAAGAGATGAGATATTGCATACCAAATTTCATCTCAATCTCACTGAGCTGAAATCCTCTTCTCTTGCTTCCTTTCTGTTCAAGAGCTACAAGGGTGCTGGAAATTCCAAGCTTTTCCAATTGCAGCACTTTAATAAACACAGTGCTCCCATTACAAGGGGTAATAAAAGGAGTACCGAAAATGTTTGGTTATGTCTGCTCTGTGGACTGACTATAGTACTGTTAAGTATTAATATTTCTCACAGACTAATTGGACTGTTATTTTCCTGCAAAAAACGGAAATACACCCAATAACATTCCACTTTTCTCTGCATCACCTGTTGCATAACTTGTCTTCTTGTTGGGGTTTACCACTGAACATGACTTCATTATAAGGGTGTGTTCTGCTGCTTTGTGGTGTGTGGACTCTGCTTTGCCCTGGTGATAATCAGAAACAACAGCCACAGGAAGTTCTTTCTCCTAAGAATTTTTTAGTAAAATGCTACTTCTTCCATCATTTCTCTATTTACCAAAATGCAAACTATGACAGGCCAAAAATGCCATGGTGAAGGGCAAAGCAGAGTTATTTGTTTCCCTGGAAGGTGATCAGCCATAACTAGGAATACACAGAAGTGCTTGCACTTTTCATATAAATCCCACAGTGGAAGTGCACAAAGTGTGGGAGTGAGTTTGATTTCAGTATGGATCAGGATTTCCCTTAAGCCTTTTTCAGAGCATTTGCAGGAGCTCCTTCATCTCCCTGCTATTGAAGCACAGGTATGCTCTGCTAAATGTGAAGATGACATTCATGGCTCTTTTGTACTAACACAATGCCCTTTTTCCTGCCCGTTGGGATGCTGCATGTTTTTCCAAACGGTTCTCTGCGTCGTTCTGGAGTACAGCAGCTTCCTGCGCTCTGCGAATCGGTAAGGTTATGCCCATTTCTTTTTCTATTTCTGATCCTTCTGATAAAAAAAAAAGATGGCAGATAAAAAAGACCACCTCTCCCAAAGCCAGACAGCCAAATTTTCCCTTAGTTTTACTAAACCAGACATTAGTTCTTCCATAATCACTAGGTTTTTGGTTAAACTATAAAATAAGTAGTCCATTGTAAACATTTTGTGAACTGACACCACCCACCAGGCTCTTTATGTTTTATAGATTACTACAGACAAAAATTTTCTTTACAACAGATGACAAAAGTCTTAATAATCTGTGATTCTTTTTAGTGAAGATAAAAAATGTCCTCAGTAGAAAAGGATATGTCTCTTATTTACATAAACCAAGTGCCTTTTATCTAAGGTGCTGCCAGCATATCAATTGAGTTCCTTGCTTTGCCATGTTCCATGTTTTGTGCATTGACCATAACAAGAAAATAAGTCTCCTTATGTTTCCAACACCCATCATTAAAGGAAGTTAAAATGTACTAGTTTTGGTTGTTAGAAATAAACCCTTCAGGACAGAATTCAATTTTAATCACTATATATGTAAATAAAATTGAAACTAGTCATCGGTTTTATTTCATTATTTTATGTAATAAAATAGTAAAAAGTTAGACTTAATTTTTTTTTTAAGAAATGGCTTCATCAAGGCAATATGTAGCTGCCAACCCTATAGCTTTCTTTAAATACTCTTAATAGTAGCACTCAGAGACTCTGATCCCTTTCTGCAGAGGTGAAGGAAAACCTGAATCACAATCTGATGTTGATGTCTGGGATATCCTGAGGAAAGCTCCTCCTACAGAATACGAGAAAATTGCTTTCCAGTATGGTATCACAGATTTGCGTGGGATGCTGAAACGCCTCAAACGCATAAAGAAGGAAGAGAAAAAAAGCACAGGTTGGTGAGATGCATTTCTTCCAAATATAGTGTTCATATCTTCTTTTTTGGGAGTTTTTCAAATACTAACATCAGCTGAACAGCAGCGAGACACAAGAGCATGAGAAACAGTCATTTCCTGTTCCAGTTATTACCCAGCCTTTACATATGAAATCCTGATTACCAGAGATTGAAACTATGCCCAGTACTCTGAGATACCTTGCTCTGAAACTCTGGATATACTGAACATGCTCACTTTGCCAGTTTTACAAGCTTGGCTCCTTCTATTTCCCTGAACATAAAACAACATGCCCTACTTTCCCCTCACCCCAACTATGACAGGGTGTCAGTATGTCAGGCAATAGTGATATATTTAAAGAATTTAATTTTCATTAGTATGATACATTTGGAATTCATGAGCCTTTTCTAGTCCTGTGAAGTATTAATTGCCTAATTTTAACTGACTTTTTTAAAAGTCTGAAACAGAGAAGGCAAATTGCCATTCATCAGGACTGAGAAGATCAAGTATAGTTTTCCTATCTGGGCAGATGTAACTCTATTTAGGATGTGTTGAAGTACATATTCATATCTTATTTAGAATACTCTACTTTGCTTATTTTGGTTTGTAGCACATGCTTGTCATCCTACATTAAGGAAAAATAGAAAACAGCACAGGATGAAGAACAGACAGAAATGGTAAAAATTCAAACAGGGATGCAGAAAGTGGGGAAGGTTTAAGATGATGGTAAACAACATGAAAGGGAATAAAGATTTCTTTCATGACCCAGAATGAAAAAAAAAAAAAAAAAAAACAAGTATAAAAAATTATAAAGATTTCTTTTAAAATCCTTCTTCATCATAGCATTCCTCAAGAAACTGGATCCAGCTTACCAAGTAGACAAAGGACAAAAGATTAAATTAATGGTTGAAGTTGCCAATCCAGATGCTGATGTGAAATGGCTGAAGAACGGACAGGAGATCCAAGTGAGCGGCAGGTAAACTAGAAATACAAGAAATCCAAAAAGGAATGAGCTATGGCTTAGACAAAGCAAAAAACCTAGCTTTTCCTAGAAAGAAAGGAATAAACAGGGAGAAATAGGACCTGAGAAAGAATCTATGTAGTATTATGGCTCAGGGTCAGTTTGCTGCTGTCATAACTTTTTCTTTTTTCTTCCCTCTGCTCTATATATCTACATGTGGAACTGGATGCTTCCATGTGCCTACTTAGCAAGTAAGTCCTGAGATTCTGTTCTGCTCTTTATGTGTATATCCAGGGTTCAAATGTACTTTCTCCTGAGCTGGGATATACTTGAGTGCAACTTGTTTGTAAAACCAGTTTCCAGAGATTTTGTGCTGAAGCCATTTTTAACAGTAGTCACGCTAGATCTTAGGACGCATCCAACATCATTCACAGGAGTTTGTACATCTCACACTTGGAGGAAGATTCCCCATAATTTACCGTGCTAGTTTTTCAAACACTGCTGCTGTTCCTGGCACCAGGACAGGGCTAGTGGGCTTGAGTCCTTACAAATCTTGCCACTGATGTCAGAAAAAGAGTAGGAATCTTTTTCTCTTCCAGGCAGGAGAGGACAGTGACTGGGTCCAAAAGAGTTTTTCCCTGATAACTACTTTTAGATTGTCTTTTCAGATATATTTTTGAGGCTGTTGGGAATAAGAGAATACTGACCATAAACCACTGCTCTCTGGCTGATGATGCAGCATATGAATGTGTGGTAGGGGATGAGAAGAGCTTCACAGAATTATTTGTAAAAGGTGAGCAATGGTAGCAAAAGGAAAGAAATCTCCCCTAATATTTAGCATTGAATTACTGTCATCTTCTCTACTCTGAGAATAATCTTGCAGGAAAGGAAATTCTCAAATATATTAACAAATTCTGAGATCTATTAAGTATATCTTTTTCTTACAATTAAATGGAGGAAAATTTTGCCTATAACAGCAACCAGGAAAGCAGAGGAAAGCAGCACAGTGATACTTACCATTAATTCTCATTTGGAAAGTTATTTGCATCTCAACAATAGGGCTAGAAACTTACTTTAAGTATTTGATTCCACTCAAGATAAACATGTGCCCCAAGTTCTACAAGCAGATCAAATAGTACAGAAAAGTAATGCCTCCTGTTTAGGATTTCAGAATATATATGAAAACTGTTTAATCCTGTATTTTTATTCCAACTCATGAAAAACATCATTTGAGCATTCTGATAAGGTGATCTGGCATAGTAAATTTTAATTTCTAACACAGAGAGCATCACCACTTATTTGTCCAGGGACTCTTCCTGTAGAGTAGAGTGTGGTGAAATCTACCTCTGGTCTCTAGCCTTTCAGAATACTGTTTTAATAAAATTCTCTCTATTTCCAGAACCTCCAATCCTGATCACTCACCCACTGGAGGACCAGATGGTGATGGTTGGAGAGAGAGTAGAGTTTGAGTGTGAAGTGTCTGAGGAAGGAGCTACTGTGAAATGGTAAGAGAATAGAAGAAAAAACCAAACCAACGTGAAGCCATCTTCCTCCATGGAACACAGCAGGAGGTGTGGAATAAAAAGGGAGAAGGCATCTTACATAATCGTTTCAGGAAAAGATTGTTCCTCCTCCTGTACGTCAAACATTGAGGAGGAACTGAGAGACAAAAATATGACAAAAAAGCCAGATTAAGTATAGATATTTTATAGTGTTTCCAGAATTTCTTGCTCAGTGTTTACGCTTCACTAACATCTAAGTATTGGCCAGAATAATCAGATCTGTATTGTGATGAGTTTGCTGTAATTTTTGAAATCTTCTGGTCTTCTCAACTGCAGTGAGGTGTTTGGGTTTCTAAAGTATTTTTTCTTAGGTAAAATGTTAATTGTCTCTTGAGTCACAGAGGAAACATCTGCTGTGGTGATCCTGCAAAGCTGGTCATTATGCTTGTGCAGAGAGATGAATTAAGATGACAGACATTTAGACCATAGAGCCTGCTTTCTTGGGCATTCCAGCTGAGCAGAAGCTGGAAGGTTCATGCTGCTTGGGCAGGCATGACAAGCAGGGCTCATATACCGTGTCTCACGCACACGATTCTCACTTCATTTCTCTACCAGATGAAATTCCCTTGTGCTTGTTAACAGCTTCAGGCACGTGGTTATCGAGCATTCCCACAATGCCCATGACATTCCTGGAAAGTGCCAACTAATGATCTGCTGTCCCAAAGGAAGGAACTGAGAATTTAAATGGAGTCCAAGAGCTAGTACAGGGTGTGCATTACACTGTTAAAGCTGCAAGCACAGGGACACGCATTCTATTGTTCAGGAACTGCTTGCAGATGCCTGGTCACAAGGGATGGGGACAACCAGATCTGTCCCTCTCAGAACACAGTGCAGCTGCCACACTTTGATCCTGTGCCTTTGAACAACTCCCATACATCTTGCAGAACTGTTATCTGTGGGATGGGCATTTGATGTGACAAGGGCAAACCAGCAGCTGTCTCAGCCTGAAATGCAGCAAGTGGTCAGAGAAACTCATCAAATCATTGCAATGGAAAACTGAGCAGTTAGACATTCACACTGTATTTTACTGGGTTTGTTATGTGAGACTCTGTCAATGCTCTTTGGCAACAAAAGGGAACATTTTGGACAGCAGAGAGAAGTGTCCAGGGAAAACTTGAAACACAGTGTGGAGAACGAGTTCCAGCTTTATAGCTCATTAGGGAAATGCTCAACAGTTTAAGCCACATAGCGGGCACTCACTCAGAGCACCTGTTATAGCTCTTACACTCTTTAAACCCGGGATATAAAACCACAAGCACGTGAACAAAGGCAATTATGTGACTTGCACAAGACAGAAATAAGGGTGAGGCATGGCCATCAGACTAGGCTTGGAGAATTATGTGGGTCTCTTCAGAGCAATCAGAAAAGAAGTTCTCTTGATCACCCAGAAAGGTTTCACATTATTACAACTCTTGCAGTATTTTGGAACAGGTTTTTTTAAACTTCAGATTGTCTTGGAAATAAGATAATTCTTGAAGAAAAAACCTCATAAAATACATTGTTTTGATCTAATTTTTTCAACTCTGGATGCTGGATCCAGAGCATCAGCCCCAAAGCAAAAAAACATGGTAATGTATATTTATAGCAATAAATTTCTGTGTCCCAATTATCACATAGTACCTGCATCAGTGATATCTCAGAAGACATTAACCACTTAATCCTTAGAATCCAAACATGAAATAGGAAAGCATTTCCAGACAAAGAGGCATTAGTGGTAAAGTTGAGAATAGATATTTAATCTTGTACATGTTTAGGACTTGGAAAGACTAAACCACAGCTGACCTATTACTGCACTAGTTCTGCTTCAAATGTGAGGCTGGACCAATGACCTACGGTGTTCTGTAAACCAGCACTTCTATGATTCTACACAATGCTTCTCTTATGCTTTAATATCAACAGATTCTTCTACTTTATAGTTCCAATTGCCAAAGGAAGGCCTGTAGTATTATCTTAAAGAGGTTTTCTGCTTTTCACAGCAGCAGTGTATTATTTTAAGCCAAATTATATCTGGGAGTTCTTTTTTGAGGTTTACAGTCTCTATTTGTCACTACACCCCTCTGCAAACACTCTACATATACACAGGATCAGCAATGTGCTGGTCAGTAAAACAAGCACAAGATGGTATTCCCTTCCCAGAGGTTTAAGACACTAATCATTACAAATAGCCTATTTTCATTACTTAGACAAGATTTCGAGAGAACTCTTTCTTACTAATGGGTGCATAGAACATTCAGACTCATTTTTCATGAGTCATGTATCAAAACAGACTACAAAAAAAATAAATTTAAAAGCTCAGCTCCAGAACTCTAGCCACAGTGCATGCGCTTGGCTTTGCATTTAGTGACCACAGCACGCTGAACTTCAGGATTACAGTCCACTCTCAGCAATTCAGCAAAGGTTTGTATATTGCATTGTAGCACTTGTTCCAGAACTAATTTGCATGAATCAGAACACCAGCTTTAGGAGATCATCTTACATGTTGCCTCAGACTCTTGTCTGAAGAGGAACAAAGAGGAAAGAAAAGGAAACATTACCCTGACAATAATACTGAGCACTGTGTTTCGAGTGCTTGTTAAAGGCATCCTCTGTTTCCTCCCTTACCAGCGTTTTATTGTGACCTGGAGGGGAGGCCAGTCCTTCACTAAACCAACCGTAAGTTCCAGTGAGCTGTGCTGTAACAAGCAGTTATGAGGCAGTAACCTGTAGGTATTCTGAAATAAGGTTGCATCAGGTACATCTAAGTCACGAGTTCTAGGATTCTTGTCTCTGCTTAAAGTTTTGATCTTGTGATTTACTTTAGCAGGCTCTAACAGAGGTAAAACGTTTTCTTGCATACATCTACTTAGAAATTAGAGCTATAGTATTTTAATGAGCCCCAAGTAGCATTTCAATTTGCTATTCTGTAAGCTCATTTGTTGAGCTGAACAGTCACTGAGTCACTGGTCACAAATAAGTCTCATATAAGGGAAATGACAAAAAAGTTGAAAGAATATTTTTACTTCATTAAAACCATACATATTTTCTATTTGTTTTTCCATGTGACTAGCTATCAAAGAGAAAACCTTTTTCATTTACCAACTGCAGCAGTATTCAAGTAACATAACAGAAATATATTCAAGTAATAATTTAAAACGTAACACTACAGAATTAATAAATTGAAGCTATTTTCTTGTAGCCTATTTATATTACTTAGGATGATGAACAGGAAACACTTAAAACATCTTATGTATTTTTGTATGACCTTGATTAAACAGCGTGAATCCTCCCCATGCATTTCCCTTCATGACGATTGGAAATGACAATAATTAAATTTCCTCCTGGGCTGGATGGTGAAGCTTAATTTAGAAAAGTCTTAAATATACTGTGACATCCTTGAATGGAAAGAGCTACCAAATTCAAAATATACATTCATTTGAATCCATCCTAAAATTTTCTTCTTTTACTGATGCCCACAAACCATGGATTTATAACAATTGTATTTCACATCAGGAAAATTCACACTTTTAAGTAATATCCTATCAAGTCCCATTTACTTTATGGCAGTTTTTAAGAGAGTAAATTCTCTGCTGGTGAAGTGTATTTTCATCCCTAGATCTTATACAGCATTTAACATACTTTCATGTTTATCTACAAAATATAAATAGAAACAATCAAGTAATACCTTGTGCTGAATTCTCTTGAACCAGAAGTCAAATACCTAGGAAAAATTCATGGTCAAGATAGAGGCATCCTGGTTCCACTAACATTTGTGCAACAATTTTTTTTTTTTTTTTTTTTTTTTCCTATNCTATCTTGAAATGCTACAAAAATTGGATTCACCTTCTGTCTTCCAATCTCTAGTAACATTGAGCCGACCCTTACTCTCCTCTTCTAACCACACGAAAAATGACTCAACACTGTTTGGTATTTCAGGGAAAAGGATGGAATTGAACTGACACGAGAAGAAACATTTAAATATCGTTTCAAGAAAGATGGAAAAAAACAGTATCTCATTATTAATGAGTCAACCAAGGAGGACAGTGGACACTACACTGTGAAGACCAATGGTGGGGTATCAGTCGCTGAACTGATTGTGCAAGGTAGGCACAGGGAATGTCACAGAACCAGAAAAGCTGAAAAATGAGAACAGGCTGAAGGTAACCTCCAGAGAGAGCACAGTGGTAGCATAATCCTCCTGACAAGGAAAAAGAAGATCCAACAAGGGGCATAGGGTTTGATAATAGGTCTTGAGGACAACTCAGACCTGTGTGCCGGATCTAACAGATACTCTGCTGACAACAGGTGCTTAGCTATCAGTCCTGTTAAAGCCCTGCATGCTGTATATTTCCCTTCATATTCGCTCCTTCCATAAACAGCTTGCTCAGCCCTTGCTTTTTCTACTCAGTAAGTCCACACCATCTACTTACAGAGCTATTCTGATTTTTGATGTGTGTATCGATTATTCTCACAATATCAGAGAAAAAGCTCGAAGTTTATCAGAGCATTGCAGACCTGACAGTGAAGGCACGTGACCAGGCAGTCTTCAAGTGTGAAGTTTCTGATGAAAACGTGAAAGGAATCTGGTTGAAAAACGGAAAGGAGGTGATCCCAGACGAGAGGATAAAGATCTCCCATATCGGCAGGTTAGTCTTGTTTCAGAAAGCAGGTACAGGCTTGGGTATTTCATTGCAATTCATAAGAATTGTTATCTCAGGGGATAGGAATATAAAGCAAGACTTTGTCCTGGCTCCAGCTAAAAGGTAAAAAGTTCAAAAGCTTTCCATATGCAACCAACATTTAGTGACAGACTTTCTGAGTTGATGCATTTCACATGTATGCCTTCAGTGGTGTATAAGCAAAAATAAATCTTAGTTTTCATTAGGATTATGTGGTTTTTTTGGTATTCAAACACTCTAGAAAACACATTGTTGGTAACTTTAAAACTAACAGTAGTGTTTAGATAGGACGTGTGGGTAAACCCTACAGAAAAATATGTGTTCATATTAACATATACAGTTGTGTAATTCTGTGCTCAAGTTTCCTAGGAGTCTAGAGGGAGACCAAGAAGATTCAGCATTAAATGCTAGGTGAAGTCCTTCTTGGTACTCTTTTCTGTATTCTGTTTTGAATTTAAAATAATACAGGAATGGAGCATCATTTTAAGTTTGGGTAGTCAGAGTTTGTTGTCACAATCTGATCGAATGAAACCAATCAGCAGTGTTACAACTGCCTTTAATAATGGTAAAGGACTGGACTAGAGCAAGGAAACTGCTTTCTCTCTTCAAGCTACTCTTTGCACTTACCTTGACCAAAAAACCCCATTCACAGACAACATGCTGATGTGGATTGGCTTTAATACTGAAAGCAGAGCAGTCTACAGCCCTGGTGGCAACAGAAGAAGAAATAATAATTTCTGTTAGTATCCTATAGCCTGCATCCTGTCTCTTGAGACAGCCCTGTCTCTCCTGGAGAGGTAAGGTAAGGGAGTGGAATACATTTCTTCATGTTTCCAGAATCCATAAGCTAACTATTGAGGATGTAACACCAGAGGATGAGGCTGATTATTCCTTCATTCCCCAAGGATTTGCTTACAACCTTTCTGCCAAGCTTCAGTTTTTGGGTAAGTTGTTTTAGAAAGTGTAATGGGAATTCCACAGGGATAAAATGGTGATATTAATCATGGTTATACCAGGAAAGAGAAACATTTCTTTTCTGATACCTCAATATAGGCACATTGCTTTTCCCTGTTATTTTGCATTACCATTATCACATTGTTTTACAGAACCTGTTTTTTAATTTATTGTATAAATCTGCTGATTAATATGCCTTATGAAGTTTCAATCAGTTTTTAAATTACTTTGTGGGTGCAGATGCTATGTAAATTCTGTTTTCTGATCTATTTCTCCTTCCCCATCTCCTCTTTTCTTTTCCCACAGAGGTCAAGATAGATTTTGTACCAAGAGAAGGTAAGACCAGCAGTCATTGTTTATATGGAAGTAAGAATGTTTTCAATAGCAAAGTAAGCAGTATATTTTTTTCATTTTTAATTTAATGCATGAATATTCTTTTCTTTTTACATTCAGATTACTAAATTATATTTAAAACTTATTTTCTCTACCTTTACTATAGAGCCCCCTAAAATCCACCTTGACTGCCTGGGCCAGTCCCCTGACACTATTGTCGTAGTGGCTGGAAACAAACTGAGGTTGGATGTTCCTGTATCAGGAGATCCAACACCCACTGTCATCTGGCAGAAAGTAAACAAGGTAATGTGCAGCCTGACACAGTGTCTGAGGCAAGTCACAACAGCAAATTCATTATGCCTTCTCAAATCTTACTTTGGTTTACAGTTATTTGCAAGTATTTTCATCTTCCTTTCAATTTTATGTTTTTAAACCTCAAGAAAAAATTAAATACCTGCACTGCAGCTGCTTGGGACTTAGCTGGTTTTGTGATTCCTCCTGAACTGTTCCTTTTTTTGAACTGTTCCCTGTTTTTTTTAGTACAAAAGGAGGGGCTGAGTATGTATGAGTAGACATACATACATGCAGATAGAAGGATACCATACACATTTATTCTCTTCCTACCTCAGGGAAAAATAAATAAATAATGAGTCATCCCCATCACCTTCACCTGATAGAACGAATGTGTTTTGGGGGTGGCAGCTTCTTTTTTTAATCTTTATCAAGAATTCTACAATCTGTGAAGAAAATGTCATCTTAGCAGACTAGTGGCATAAAACTGAATTTGGTATAATAAAAATAGGGGACATTTGCTATTTACCTTATCATAGCAATTACAAAACATCAGAGAAAGTATTTAGAAGCTAGACTTAAAATGTTAAGTGAGCTTCCTTTCTGGGCATCTCAAAATATCCCCACCCCTCACCATCTGTGGGCTCTTGAGCTATAACTAGCACAAAACAGAAATATTTTGCATAACATTCCAAAGCATCATTACACTTCCATATGTGTAGATATAGAAAAAATAATATTGCCAATTATGTTAATTCCCCCAGTCTCCTATTTCTTCATGATTATGCTGCATTCTTGTTCAGGTTAGCATATTTAATAGCACTCAGGACTTTTTTCCTACAATGCAGAATTAGTATGAAAACAAATAAGAAAAAACCAAGAAATTGACTCTTCTATAGAGAAGTTTCTCTGATAAATGATGGTTGGGTATCAGACAACCTCTCTGCAATGTTAGTCCTGAGGTGTGAGGTCTCAACATATGAGGAAAAGCAGCTAGTCTTGATCGAAGGATGTGCAATATATACCTACTAATGAAATTCTAAGCAGAGTAGCTCAGCTTCAAAAGATATCGTTCAATGAGTGTTACAGACCTGACTGTATTCCTGAGTGTTAAAATATTTACATCAATTTACTATCCCATTGTTACAGAGAGAAATAATCCTTATTTTTGTACTTACGCTTATTGAGTAACTAGTACCAGAGGTCACCGACAGGTTCACAACCAATTACAACAATATCACACTTCTTCCTTTGTTAAGCTGCAAGTTTGATTTTGCTGACTTATCCTTCCCTTAATTCACTGCATTCTGATCCATCTTTTTCCATTTCTGCTTTTTACTTTGATTTTGGTAGATTTCCTTCCCAGGTCTGCTTGCTGCCTCAGTTCGTTTTTCTCACACCTCCATATTTAACCCCCCTAACAAACTCCTCTCTGTCTTCAAGAAGCAGCTTTACTGCTCTGCTCAGCCTTAGCTGACTTTCTGTGGTTCCTTTGCTTATCTAGAGAAACGACCTACTTCGAAACAATGTTGATTCCATGACTCCCTCAGAAAACAGCAGTGATTTAAATACTGATAATAAGGTAAGTTCCTTATTATTTATGCAATCACACAAGTATTCTTAGTGTTTTCCAGATAAAAGGTTATATTCAAAAGGAAGTAAAATTCAAGTCAGTAGATATTAAAAATGGTGACTCAAATAGCATATCAGGCCCACTATCCTGCCTCACAGTGGTGATTACCAGACACCTGCTGGGCACAAGGGATCTGGTGAGCAATTTAAGAAGCTGATTGAAAATATCTTTCTAATCACCATCACATGGTGGCTGGGTTACAAGGAATCAAAGCAGTTATTTGAAAACTCTTTTAGATTTATTTGTGATTTCTTTCCCCTCAGTAACCTGTAAGCTTCGATAATAACTAGGATGAAATCTTACAGGACACATGGAAATGATGGAAAGATGGGTCAAGAGAGTGGACTATAAAGCAGAGAAACAAGACTTACTGCAGCAACTTTCATTTTTCACATAAATGACTTTTCTCTTGATAGAGTAAAAAATATTTTACATTTATTATACAGCAATAAACCATTCTCAGGGTTAGGATTCTGCTTCACTAGTCACTAGTTGGATATGTATTCTTTCTAATGATTCCTATTCTAAATCTAAAGATATATAGGCACATAAGGAAGAAAGGCATGTACTACATATGTACAACTAAATTGTGGTCCTTTTGTTTAGATTTTAACAAAAAGTGGAAAGTTTCCCATATGACATTACTGAGTGGCAGAAATCACACTGATGCCATTAACATTTACAAGAAACTTACTTTAATTTATACAATAACCAGCTGTTATCCATGAAACTCTTTATGGCGATGCTAGCAGCTATCGCAAGTAGGAATTTCTGGAAGTAGTTAGTAGCTTCTTTGAAACATAACTGGGTTTGTGTAACTAGTGGTAAATCTCAGCAACCTGCAGACTTTCAGAACCAGTTTTCCCAAATGTTATTTATGTGAACCAACCAGTCCATATTTTCTCTCTTCTACATACAAATAGAATTTGAAAAACGTTATCGCTTTTCAATAATTATTATAATATTCAGTGATCTGTAGTTTCTCACCAGCATACACACAGACTCATCAGGCTGCCCCTGGCACAACTTCCAATGATTTTATCTGTCACTTTCGCTGCCCACAGCTCCTGTTTGAATCAGAAGGCAGAGTCCGTGTGGAGATGCATGAAGACCATTGTGTGTTCATCATTGAAGGGGCAGAAAAGGAGGATGAGGGAGTATACAGAGTTATACTTAAGAATCCAGTTGGAGAAGATAAGGCTGATATCACAGTCAAAGTTATTGGTAAGTGAGGGAAAGAAACAACCAGAGCATGAAAGAATCTTGAGTTTGCTGAAACTCACCCTTCTCTAAAACTGATAAAAATTTTGACTTTAGGTTTAGAAAAATGGGGAAGGATCCTAAAGAGAGGAACATTATCAATCATAAATCTGGCAGAAGTATTTTTTCAGAGGTAGTTGCCTTCTGTGTGAAAGGTTAAGAGAACAACTCTGAGTAGCAATCCATGTATTTCCTGTTTCAGGTGATCTTATCATTTTATGGATGACATTCCGTTCTGAGTACATGCTTCATGCTTGTCTGAGATAAGAAAAGTTTCTAGTCATTTTGTTGCGGGTTATGTTTTTAAGCAGAGATAACCTCACTCTATAAGCAGTAAATGGTTAATGGAATAAAGACACATAATGTATCTGATAGCAGATAGATTGACAGACTCTTCAAGGAGTTATAAAAGGCCTGGGAGGAATATGATTTTGAGGCAGTAAGTTTATAAATTTTTCATAATATTTAATTTGCTGGGACACGTAACAAAAGGGCAAGTAAATTAGAAATGATAAAAGAAAATTACTTTCATCTACAGAATTAAAATTTAGAATCATTTGGTAAATACTAAGTTTCCTCCCATCTTTTATGAATATTAATCAGGATATTTACTATGAATATCTCCAAAGTGACATAATATGTAAGACATGCAGTCATTGGATTTTATAAAGTTTATTCTAGAGAAAATAGGAAACCCTGGAGCAAGCCTCATCTTACAGAACAGAATTACCTCATTACCTTACATTTCTGCAAAAATTTTATTATGTCTAGGAAGAAAAATGGAACTGAACAATCAATGGTATTCAAAGGAAACCAACGCAACAAAGAAGCATCAAAGGGCAGGATTCCCTTTAGATTAAGTTAATACATTCTGGTTGTACCTACTATTGCTATCTGACAAAGCTGTGTCACAGAATAAATTTGGTTGGAAAAGTCTTCTGATATCATCAAGTCGGACCTATGGCTGAACACCACCAAGTCAACTAGACCAGGCACTGACTGCCACATCCAGTCTTTACATAAACACCTCCAGGGATGGTGACTCCCTGGGCAGCCCATTCCAAAATCCAATCACTCATTCTGTGAAGAAATTCTTTCAGCTGTCTAATCTAAACCTCCCCTGGTGCAGCTTAAGCCTGTGTCCTCTCATCCTGTCACTGACTGCCTGGGAGAAGAGGCCAAAACTCATCCGGCTACAACCTCCTTCCAGGGAGTTGTAGAGAGCAATAAGNGAGCCCAAGTCCTTTTCCACTGGACCATTTCCCAGCTACTCTTCCTGAAGCCTGTAGTGCTGGAGGGGGTTTTTTTGGCCAAAGTGCAGCACCCAGCACTTCATCTTGTTGAAACTTATGCCACTGGCCTTGGCCCATGATCCAGCCTGTCCCGGTCCCTCTGCAGAGCCCTCCTGCCCTCCAGCAGATCAACACTCCAACTCAGCTTGGTGTTGTCCATGAATTTGCTAATGATAGATTAAATACTTTCATCCTAATGATAGATTCAATACAGATCATCAGTAAAGATATTAAACAGGACTGGACCCAGCACTGATTCCAGGGGGACACCACTAGATCAATACCATGCAGAAAAAAGTGTTACAAATATTTCATTTACTTGCATAAAGAAATTGAAACAATTTCCAAGTAACAACTCTCGTTCGTCATCTGCACTTCTTCAGATGTTCCTGACCCTCCAGAAGCTCCCACAATCAGCAACATTGGAGAAGATTACTGTACTGTGCAGTGGCAACCCCCTAAATATGATGGTGGGCAACCGGTACTTGGTAAGGAGTCCTAAAACACGAAGTCCCCTGCAGCCTTGCATGTAATTTTGCTGCTTCTTTGAAATAGCACAGAAGGATTCTGTATGTTTAGATATAAGGAAAGCTGACCCTCAGATAGGAGCTACTCTGATGCGTTGAACTTTCAAACCGGTCTGGGTTCTGGCCCTCCAATTTTGAGGAGAGAGTGCCCCCTGCCTGTGCGGTTTGAGACAGAGAAGTATTTCAGCAAGCAAGTTACCAAAGCGCCAGAGGGTGATATGAAAAATAGCTAAAGCTAAATATTCTCATTCAAGGCTGAAATTTTAGGTCAGTGTACAGGCCTTTGTACTTAAATAAGAATATCAAAACAGATCTGTGGCCACCTCAGTCATCAGTCATCTGCAGTCTCAGGCACTCATGCAATACATGTTTTATAGTGGAAAACTACTTCATAATACTATTTCATATAAACAGTTTCAATCATTTTAGTGACATTAAAATCTGTGCTAAAAACTAGAGTGCAAAGTTATCGTGCAATGCAGGAAATGAGCCAGCACAATCAAGATTATCGCTGACACCATTTTAAGTTCCGCACGGAGCATGGTAAGTTTTGGATAGAACTCTCTGTGATCCTCAGAAGAAAAAGAAAATATTGCAGGGTCTTGACTAATTTTAGGGAAAAATTTCCTCTGTAGTCCATATCCAGTAATTTGTTTAATAAAGATCTCTGGAGCTTGAGTTTCTTTGAATTAAAAAAAATATAGATTGTAAGCTACATGGACTCCCATGGGGATGCCAGAGCTAGAAATGTCTAAAAATCTTTTAATCCTCTGAATAGGATCTGGAGGATAGAGTTTGTAATTGCTTTTGGATGTTTGGACTTCATTCATTCCCACAAGATCTATCTCATTTAAGTCAAAGAATTCACCTGTGCGGGAATAAATAAGGTACTGCTGGGCCAGTGCTTTGTGGTTTCATCTGTTCTGACAGGAAGCAAGCAAGAAGTCAGCAGTTTAAAATATTATGTGCAAAGATATTTACCAGTAGCTGTGTCATTGGCACAGGCAGCCCCCACCTCAATGACTATACAAAGCCCATGATTTTGTTTTGTAGAGATTTTAGGGCACATATTTTGAAAAGTTCTTTGCTTTGCTTTTACTGTCAAAGGAAGGATTTTGTTAATGTCCCACTAAGGACCCTCTGCACTGCCTGAGGAGGTTTCTCAGTTAGCACTGGGCTGCACTACTTTTAGAGCTCCAATGAAACACCTGCAGCAGGGGGAGAGGAGAAGCCAAGATGCAGCATTACCCATTCAAACAGAGCTTTAAAAGCAAGTTTAAAAGGCAGGGGGAAAAAGGCATATGCATTCTTATTTGTCTTCATAATTTTACAGACGGCATTGTAGGCAGTCAGATACAATCTTTGTTAGCTATATCCAACAGATAGAAAAAAGAAATTCACACCCCATCTTCACTTCACCTTTCCTGGGGTTTTGTGTGCTTTTTATATTACTAAAACAGTATCTTTAACTCTCGCACATTCAGTGCATTTGGGGAAATAATCTGCTTTACCAAATGTCACCAATACAGCCATTATTGTCATTTTACCTCCTTTTTGCCTGGTTTTTTTTTTAAATGCAAATATTCTCATTTTGACACTTACGTGCTTAACACTGCTTATCTGTAATGCATTTAAAGTGATGATACAACCTGGCAGCTTAAAGATGCTTTACTATTCTTTTCCCAGAACATTCTGTAGACTTCCATGCTCTTCTTGCATTTCAGCATTGACAGGAAAGGCTGCTGATGCATGATGTCTGTGCCTACAGCATGCCAGCAAATCAAATGTGCCTGTCATTCTCCCCATCCCTTGAGACACCTTAGGCGTGAATCACAGTTCCCAGGTGTCCCAAAGGGACTTTTGCAAGTTTGATAGCCACGACCTTGGTGAGCAGCAGGGACTGAATCACTCCCCTGCATGGCCCAATTGTAAGTCCTTGCTATGGACTTTACACTATTGTAGCTGACCACTGCTACAGACATCTGTACAGACCTCTGAAGTCTGTGGGTAGAACAGCACACTCGAATACATGGCACATGTACATAACTGTTCACTGTATTCTCTGATTATTCATTCTGTAGTTAAAAGCTGAATAGCTTTTATAGCGAAGTTTGTTTAAAAGAAGCCAATGTGGATCACATCCAGTCACGCTATCTGCAACACAGAGAAGCAGCAGAAATTTAATACAGCTAAATGGAAAGAAACAGTTCAGTAGTCCTTTGTAGCAGGTCAGCTGGAAAATATCTGACATGTATATTTCCATGTGATATACAACCATCCTCCCTATTAAGCATCAGGAATCACAGATTCCATTCCCAGTTTTGGGAAATGAGAAGTTTATCTTTCATACTGATAATCCAGCCTCACTTAGTCATTTTGGAACACAGCATGGTAACGTTGGAAAGGCTATGGATGTTGAGGGCGGACGGAGAAGTGCTAAGACGTGGATTCCAGGCATGCAGATGACACCTTAAACTACTACAGATTGGCTCTGCAGTGCACTCGGCTCTCTTTGTTCTCTGTTATCAAACAGGCTCGCTTTCCTTCCCAAGGAAATCAGAGCAAGAAAAATGGTGAGTGGCCATATCTCACTCACTGTGGGGCTGAAGCAAGCTGCGATCTGCATTGTCCGGGAAGCATTCTGCATTTCCACCACTTTGCAAAGAACACAGAGATCTAGCATCAGTTATTTGATAAAACATTCATTTAAGAAAAAGGAATTGTCAAACTGCTCTTCCAATTAATTTTTTATGGGGGACTTATGCTGTTAGTCAATGTTAGTGAATTGCAGCAGAGCAGAAGAAAGAAATTAATTTTTTAACTCTATACCTCATCTTGTACATTTCAAGGAAATTTCTCTTTCACTTAAAAGGTTTTTCTTTTTTCCTACATGTGAGACAACAATTTCCAGTTCTTTTACATCATAACAGCTGTTCTTTCCAGGCTATATTTTAGAGAGAAAGAAGAAGAAGAGCTATCGATGGATGAGACTGAACTTTGACCTTTTAAAAGAGCTAACCTATGAAGCCAAGCGAATGATTGAAGGAGTAGTTTATGAGATGCGGATTTATGCTGTGAATTCTATTGGCATGTCCCGGCCAAGCCCTGCCTCACAACCCTTCATGCCAATTGGTGAGTTTTGAAACTTCATGGTGTATCTGGGGTAAAACCAAGACAGGACAATTTTGACCTCTTCTCTTCAATCACTCTTAGAGCTAAAAAGAAAGTGTTAGGAGAGAGGCTATCAACCATCTCTATATTCTATATTTAATCAACCTTTTCCTTTGTAATGCTCCTCTTCTCTATCTCTCATTCCTCTTCCTGAAGAGCACAGAGGTTCCAGTTTCATGAAATTGCTGATGAATTTTTAGTTGTTATAATTAGAAGTGTGAGAGTCAAGCTGGATCTGGAAAGGAGGAGAACTAATTGACAGAGATTTCCCTGTCCCTCTCAGCTTCTCCCATTCCCATATGGGTGCAAATATCACAGTATCCCGTCCAGTACTCCCTTAATCCCAGCCCTCTCCACAGCTAAAAGGATAGATGATTAAGAAAATATTTGAGGAATGATTTTCTATAAATAATCCTTCCCAACACAGCAGTGCAGTATCTCCTGCAGTCCCTGAGCAAGGAGCAAACTAAAGGAGTCCTCAGGAAGCCTGCCTGCTAAGACTTTTAGGGAGAAGACCCACAAAAATACAAATAGCTGGAGATTAAAATGACTAGAGTTTCTAACTCTACAAATAACAGCGAAGAGGGACAGCCTGCTGGAGGAGATAATGTAAAAGCAGATGATGCAGTGAAGGAGTCAGAAGGAAAAGCTGAACTGCAAGAAGGGTCTCTTAATTCTGGATTTCAAACACACAACGGCTGGTCTGCAGCAAAAGAGGTCAAACGAGAGCCATCAAGTGGAGCTACTGAAACAAAAGGTCCAAAGTTTTCATGGGATAGGCAGAGTTTTACTTGATTAAGGATAAAGTTCACAGTTACTTCTTCAGAGAAGAGGTTTGGGGTTTTGATCGTGTACTGTGTGGTTGTGTATGCTCCCAACTGCATTTGGCTCCCGTGTGCTGTCCTTGCTACCATGTGAATACAAAAATTTTTGACAGTTGCAGAAATGAAATTAGGTGATATTTTTGCGTTTGTTTTTTTTTTTTTTAATAACTTTGGGAACTAAGACTGATTTCGCTCAGTTCCACAATTTATGAACCTGTATTTAATTAACTTTGTAAAATCTGTTATTTTGAAAAATATGTTTTCTGTTTGCTTTCTGGTATCAATTATTTCACAGTAACATTTATGTGTATTTTGGATCCTCCAGTAAGGGCTATTCTTGATTATTTTTTAATTAATAGATAATAGTCATGCTGCAGAAGACTGAATTTAGCTAGTGGTCTTCCTGAATTCTGGGTTTATAAACAGCCATGACACACCTGTTCTGAAGAGATATTAAAAAGCTGTATTTAATCAAATTAAAATTTTTCAGCCCCAAAATGTTTTTCTCAAGTATGTCTCTGTTACAAATGCACAGATCAGAAGCAGTGTTTCTCTAAACATTTAGTTATAACTTTTGGTCATTTTCTCCACTGTGTGAGTGATGTGAAATTTAGCCACTGTGACTTTGGTCTTCTGACCATGTGAATTTTGTCCAATTACAATCAGGGTGTAAGTACAGAACACAAAAGGTTTATATTTTCATTTCTAAACTTTTCTGCAGACTTATGGTGACTATTTGACTCCCTTCTACAAGTCTTTTTACAGTGGCTTTTCTCATAAGGGAGCACCTGTGAATAGGAGCTGCTGTCTTAACCTCTTGTTCCCCTTCCTGCTATGGGAATCTTATGCTGTTCTTTTATTAAATGTAAAGGTGTTACACTTTACAACCGAGCTTCAGGTAGATTTATTTCATTAAAAAAGACAGTGGTACGTAAATCAGCTGTTAATCACTCCTTGTATAGCCTTTGAATTCTCATAGTTGTATTGCTATTTCTCAGAATCTACTTCTCCGTATTTCCTTACAGCTCCTCCAAGTGAACCAACCCACTTTACAGTGGAAGATGTTTCTGACAGCACTGTTTCCTTGAAGTGGAGGCCCCCTGAGCGGATTGGAGCCGGGGGATTAGATGGTTACATTGTGGAATATTGCAAAGATGGATGTAAGTAAGCGTGAGTACTAGGCAGCAGCAACTGGACATTTTAAAAATGCTACAATTACAATAGCTTCACCTCAATACACTACCAATGACATAACCATGCCCAGCATGATCAAATTTTAACTCTAATCTATGTCTAACATCCTGGCCAACCATCACCATACTCACTACCATGTGACCGTAAAACCATGGAAGTCACATCCATAATGCCGTCTTCACAATCATCATAGACTTTAATACACACAAGTTATACAAAAATATCATTGCTGTTCTATAGTCACTACTATACTTCTGTATCATTCATGAATTGCATATTCCTTAAAACAGAAATAATAACATGATTGTGACAACATCAGTCAAACTTTAAAGGAACCATTACCTTACCTCATTTAATACTTGTGCTGGTAATAAAGAGTGTAACAGCACCATATCTACAGAATTCAGTGTTCTGTGATGCTGCAACATAATACTTATGTCATAAAAGTCAAACAAATTTATAGTCATTTTAATACCAACATTTTCCCTGACATTAGGCTTGATTGCCAAATAATATAAACTAGGGGGTTTACAGGGCGTAATTTATCCAGAAATAATCTATAATGAGACAGCACTATAGAATCACCAGACTCTCTATGCCATTGTCACAGCAGAATGATTTTATCCATTATATTTCTGTGCTTTAGAATAAGGAAGCACTAAGAATTCTGTTCTACTGTGCCAACTGAGAAGTAAATAATAAATCTCAACAGTTATGTGCTCTACTATTGTTTTCAGCATATGTGGCTCTCACCGATCTGTTTGGACAGCCACAGAATGTATATTTACTCCAAGAAAAAAAAAATTAAATTAAGGCTTCACTTTCTTTCTACAGTTACTTCCAAAATTCTCCCCCCTCCCATGCAGTAAAAATAAATGTCAAGAAGTCCCACAACTCTAAGCTCTATAAAAAAATGCAAAAGGAACGGCCCATAGATGATTCCCTTATCCTTAGCTATTTTGAATAACAAAGTGTAGAGATTCCTTAACTCCATGTGTACACATCTCCTTGATCCAGAGTTCTTCCAATTTATTTTATTCCTTTTTAAGTGTGGCATTGTAACTTGAATTCATTTTACCCTAACACAAATTTACTTTCAATTGCAAACAAGGCATCACTTTGGAAGAATAATGTATTATTGCAATATGCAAATATTGTACTTGCAGCTACAGAATGGATTCCTGCTCTTCCTGGCCTAACTGAGCGCACATCTGCGCTGATTAAAGATCTGGTCACGGGGGACAAACTTTATTTCCGTATCAAGGCTGTAAACTTGGCTGGAGAGAGCGGAGCAGCAACAATAAAAGAGGCTGTTACTGTTCAAGAGATCCTGCGTGAGTATCTATACTGAACAAATCTTATTCATTTATTTCCTCTGGCCGAAATTCTGCCTTTATCTGAGAATAACACTCAGACAGCTCTTCCACTTTGATAAGTGCCCAGTATCTTCTGACTCTGAGAACATCTCTACAACATCCAGGTCTTATATTTGTAAAGTATAGCTCTTAAAATAAAATTCTACTTCTTACTTACAAAAATATGGACATTTCACCTCTTGCAATGACACTGTCCGCATTTAAGAAACATTTTTTTAGCATTTACCTCTCTGCTTGAAAAGCTGCTACATTACTGCAAAATGATTCTGTTGCCTATGGCAAGAGATCTATTTACTTCATTGCTGTAGATTATTAATTACCACTCTGTGTATCACCCAACAGCAGCAGATTAAAATTCATTTGACTGGAGTCCAAAAGACATCAAGAGCTGCTAATAGTGGATTCCTCAACCTTGGCTCACACGAAGTGTCTGCCAGAGTCTCACCGGCAGTAAAATGAGCCAATGTAAATAAAACAAAGTTTTAATGCATCTCAATACCAAATGGTCGTGGAGACAGATACTCCACCTGTGTGTTAAATTTCTTAAGTAAATGACAGAGAAAAGAATAAGGATCAAAAGGAGAACACAGAAAGCTTTCCAGTGAGGTAGAGGGAAGCAGAGGCTAGATGAAAAAAACATGCAGTAAGGTCACTTTTTTGTTAGTGAAAAGTAAGATGCTACAATGAGATTCCACTACATCCACCTCAAAGAAAGAACTGTAGCTGAATGACTGTAGAAAGATAAAGGAATCCATCAGTTGCTCTGCTTTCTGAGTATGTCCATAAATATCTCCAAGTGGCAATTTACAAGGTGCTGCAGTGTCAGTATAGCAATAGATAATCATAATCTATAATCACTCTTTTACTCCAATACACCCTTTGTCCCATCCTTTGCACTGAACTGAGCAATTTCTCCAAAGGAAAAAAGTCCACATAGAAGACTCACATCCAGCAGAACTTACCCAAATTTGGCATTTCAGATGTGACACATTTTCACAAATCCAGCTGTCATTGAAATATGCTTAGCTGTAAATATATAACTGAGACTTGATACTAAATTTGTATCCAGTAGACAAATACATTTGAAACCACTTAGAGACTGAGATGCTCCCTAAAAATACAAACAGTGTTTCCACAATTTTCTTATGCTTACAATTATCCAAGTCTCTTCTGTGTTTTGCGTTATTTGTGCTATATGAAATGTTGCATGTTATCAAAAGTTTTATATTTAGTGTGCTAATGCTTAACTGCAGAGCGCCCCAAATTCTGGCTGCCACGCCACCTCAGACAGACTCTGGTGAAGAAAGTGGGTGAGACAATCAATATTGTGATCCCTTTTCAGGTATGTATCAGCTTCAACTTTGTCATGGTTATTTACCATAATTTACCTAAAGTAGTTTCCCTAATGCAAGTTCCCCTTGCTTCACTGCTTCGGCAGAATTACATAAGTATGGCTGATGAATAATTAAACCCTCTCAAACATTCGAGGAGAGAGAGGGAATCACTCTTTTTTCAGTCATAATTTTTTACACTCAGTTTCTTCCTTAATCTCACCTTTTGGGGAAGAAGAAATAGTGGTTTAAGTAAATCAAGCCCATTCTTGCTTATTGAGCACAGGATGCACCTTAGAGAGAAGTAGACAAAAGTGTAAGAATCCAACTAACTGCTCTTCTGAAATTAAGGTATATGATGTCACTGGGCAACTTCTTTGGCAAAAGTGTGCGTGTTAATTTCTGAAAGGCTGACTGCAAAAATTAGAGTTTGCACATGAACAGATCCCAGTTAGCCCTATGGAGAATCTGAGCATGTGTACGAAGAACAGCTTGGGCACTGCTTTACATGAGCTGAAGGTATAAGAAGCAGATCATGATGAGGACTATCAAGAGTGCATGTATGTACCTACGCTGCACCAACGCATGCACAAAAGTGCTAAAATGTACACAAAGACTGACCTAACCAGTTACCTCATCTTGGCACTTTCTAGAGCTGTGCAGGCAACTATCTGACCATTTGTAAAACACCACACGCCTTTTTTCAGATGCAAAACTATAATATCAATAGAGTGCAAGAATTAGTGTGTGTAAGGAAATGGTTTTCTAAGGGAGACATAGCAAAAGAAATTGTAAATTACAGACTTTGGCTCTGACAGACGTATCCTCAGTAATAACAGATACATCACTTAATCAAGTCCTCAGTTAAAATTTCAAGACACTGAAATTTTTCTACTGTCCAGGATTGACATTTATGGAAATGTAATCCTGTTCTTAGTGTAGAGCTTTGAAATTCTCATATAAGAGATGCTGGAGATATGCAAGGCATTTATTCCACAAGGGACGCATACAGGCACACATCACCTATATTCCTTTGTTTGTGCAGTACCAGCAGGGAAAAAAAATTATTAGACCAAAATCTATGTAAGCTTAAAGGTACATGTCTTTTTGCCCTATGGTTACTGAGTTACATGAAAAGTTGCTTTTTTCACAAAGGTATATCTGATTAGTACACAATTGCAAGCCCATGAATGGACTAACTTTCTTGAATTGCATGCTTGAATTATTTCAGCATAATCACAAGGCAATTTTTTTCTTTCACATTTCTTATCTCCAAAATTGCTAAAATTACTTTTTCACTGATGTCTAACCACATACAAAATTCAAGATTTGTACATCTGCTATTTCTGAGTTATGTAGCTATTAAAAAACCCCTAAAATAAATAGATATTTTTCCTGCTTTGATGTCCAAGTTAAAGAAAAATTGCACAAATTTGACAAAGCTGTCCCATAAGCAGGGGAATAAAGTTTAGCATTTTAGACATTTGTGTCTTATGTCCCCTTGTGCTGGTTTTCACTGTGCAGAGTTAATTTTCTTCACGGAAGCTAGTACGGGGTGATGTTTTGAATTAGTGCCGGAAAGAGTATTGATAATTTTATGGGTATTTTAGTTGTTGCTGAGAGCAGTGCATACACAGGGCAAAGGCCTTTTCTGCTCCCCACAAGACGCTGCCAGGAAGGGAGGTGTGAAACCACAACACCCCCATATCACCACCTCCCCAGCACAGCCAGCCACCTCCTCTGCTGAGAGCAGCCTCACTGCAGTATTCCCAGGGATTTGCCAGTTCTTTTCCCTGCTCCACTGGGGAGTCCGAACTGACACGTCCTCAGTTCCCTGGCCAGGGTAAGCACATGTAGCGCCTAATCCAGAGCTTCACTTAATCCTGCCTCACCATTTAGCAGTTGCCAAACAGAATAGATAAAGACCGAGCTTTCCCTGACTTTCCCTCAGTGGGGACGCTAACTGAGGTTTTGGCATTTCACCCTGTCATCAATTTTTCACAGAACTGTACTAAGCTAATCTTAGAGATTTCTAGTGCTCTGTCAAATTTGGCCAAATTGATGTACAAGTTACTTGAGTAGCTGACTGACAAATGATATGCTGGTATAAACTCTTGTCTACTAAAGGGTAAGGCTAACAAAAAAGGTTAAAATCTATCCATCAACACCAGATTTTACTCTGAGAACAAAGCCAGAGGACTTTGGTTCAGTAAGTATTTTTTGAGTGAACTGAATTTGTCATAGTTTGAATTGCAGCTTTCACAGTATTAAGAATTGTGGCTATAGCCATTTATAATATGTAAAACTGATGAGCTTTCAAAAAAGCAAATCAAAAAGAACTTTTCCCTTACATTTTGAAAAATTTTAAGTCATTGACCATTAATATTGCAGAAGACTCTAAGTAGGTACAATATCTATTATCTAATGAAAGTGGAAGTCAGTGTCTTCCACTATTCACAGTCTCTGTGCAACATTTCCAGTGACCTCTGTGGTCACTACAGTGAAATTCTGTGAAATACATTGTCAAGGTATCCTGGGCTTAATGCTACTGGCAAATCTATTTAAATCTTCAGATCAAAATGTTCAGAAAAGAAAGTAAAACATTTTTACTAACCCTTTTTCTGTTAAGTACATTAAGCAGGTGGAATATTCTGGTGAACGGAAGAGAATCAACATATTCTTGCTTCAGAATTAACTAGGTGGCACGTGATTGAAGGGATATTATGTGCTACTAGTGGATAAAATTCACAGTAGTACCGAACAGTCTTTTTGTCCATCATTTATGTGTGAATATGAATGTCTAAGAGCATTTAAATTGATTCTTCCCTGGCTGTGAACTCCCTGAAGTTTCTCTGGGGTGCTATTTAGCCACTCTGTCACTCACTGTTCTGTCTCGGATTATCTATTACACATTGCAGAAATCCAATCCTCTGACATATGTATTAGGAACATGCTTTCTATCTGTTTGTGCTTTTCACAATCTATAAATATAAGAGTATATGAAAACCAACACTTTGAACACTTGCAATCTTTCACTGGCACTCACAACACCTCAAAAAAGGGGGTGCTGTGAGTGAACATATCGCATGAACCACGCTAGAACACCAGCAGCAACAATCTTCTAATCAGTCTGAAAACCTGCCAAGTATTTGTCTTGACCAAGTAGCAATTTAAATAAATGCCCATCAAACTATACTATTTAGGCAGATTATTTGTATTTTAAAAGCATTCCCTAGCTAAATTTTTCAAGGACGATCTTTATATCACATTAAAGTGCACACATATGTGGGAAGTAAAATAGAGTCAGTTCTTCTCATGTTCACCAATAAGAAGACATAGATATGGAAAATAAAACACAAAACAACCCAAACCCTTTTACTTGTTCCAGAATTTATTCTACTATACATTCCAGCTGAAGAGAAGAAGCCATCTCTTGCTCTAATAGGTTTCTGTGAGGGTTCTATGGCATGACACCAGGGTAAAGGTACACTAGGACAGGACAAAACTATCTTGTATCTCTTATTTCAGAGCTACAGGCCTGAGGTGCTCTTAACTATGCTCCTTGGCAGAAAGCTGTAAGAAAATATTTTACCACAAAGAGAAAATGGAAGATCCAAAAACACTGCTCAATCAAGGTGTATATCAGCCCTGATGCAAAATAAATCATATCTGATGAGTTCGAGGAAAGAGCATTTATGAACAAATAGCAATTTCTAGGTGTTTTAGACATCCTTTAAGTATAATTTTGGACAGATCTTGACCTGACTCTTATAAAAGGTGAAGTTTTTTTCCTAATACTACTGAAAAAAGAAAGATGCTACACAGACTTTCTGAGCAAATACCAGACAAACCCAAAATAAAGGTGTAGCAATGCACAAAGATTCATTACCATTCTGCCTACCTTTAGGCACCAAAACCAAGAGTCTGAGTATCTCAATCTCCCTCTGCAGGCTAAGGGAAGAGATGCAGTCTTTCAGAGCATGTTCAGACACCCAGTGGCTTGAGAAGCCATTTAGAGCTGCTTTCTCTGCTGTTTACTGGAGGCAGTGTCCCGATTTCAGTGCCTTAGACTTCAGCTCCAGGGCAGCCTAAGCAGAGCTGACTGCCGGCTTGCAAGGTCCTGCTTTCCCTCTCCACCCATTTGAACTACTCCAGGCCTGTGCTGCACTGTTTCACCTCGGTAATCTGGCAGAAACTTTAAAACCCCCACTGAATTATTTTCTGTTGGATTCACTATTAGTACACTTAATAAAAACGCTATGGCCATTTTCTGTTTTCTTGGATTCTTTGTTTGGAGCTGTACTGTGGCAGTAGCACTCCAACAACTTTTGAAGAATTAAATAGTACTTACCATTTTTCCTGGAAATGGCTGGATGAGAGTGATGCAAACTGCTGATATCTCATTGATTCCACAGTGCCATCTTCCACGCGTGTAGCAACACTCAGCGTTTAGGTTGACAGCCACCAAAACAATTTTGCAGCGCAGAAAGAATTATACAGTAAGTTTCACATCCCAAGACTGCAAGATGATAATAATTTTTCAAGAGATCTTAAAAATGCCTAGGGACTGAGCATCAAATGTTTTAAGAAAGGGAGAAGAAGGGGAGCAGAGCTAATGAAGTCCTCAGGTGTGTAAGGGTTCTGCAAATAACAATCAGAACAAGTGAGAGCACCTGTTGGCTTCACTAATGCCTGGGAAAGAGTACCAGACCAGCACAAGAATAGTATTTCTGGATTTGTTCTCAATATCATTTCAGTCTCTAACTAAATGGCATCCTCAGAGCACGGTGCCACTAAACCAGACTGATGGGAGAAAATATTTGTCTGGAATAAAACAGGAATTGTAAAGTATTTAGGGACTTTACTATCTCAACTCTGTGTATTATGTTAGGCTTTCTGGATTTATAGATCACTGAGAGAAAAATGGAAACCCACAAAAGCCTAAAAAAATAAAAATTCCTTTTTTTCTCTCTCTTTAGGGTAAACCAAGACCCAAAATCACTTGGCTGAAAGATGGTCAAACTCTAGACTCCAAAGATGTGGGAATTCGGAACAGCAACACGGACACAATCCTTTTCATCAGAAAGGCAGAGCTTCATCACTCAGGAGCATATGAAGTCACTCTTCAGATAGAAAACATGTCTGATAAAGTTGCAATAACAATACAGATCATAGGTAAGACCCTGACAACATTAGAATTCAGCAGATCGTACAAAACAAAATAATGGCCAGACTGAGGCAACTCAAAGATGCAAATACCTCAGAATCCCTTCTCTTTTCAATGGTTGCAGATGAGCAGGACAAAGCTCAGAGCAGGGCTAGCATGTGACCTTATTTTCCTACTGTATTGTCCCACTTTGAAATTATCTGTGTCCTAGAGACCTTCAGAGGATGGGGGATATTCTGTGCATTCCATAGCTCTTCAGTGATTTTTTTATTGCCTAATTTTATCCAGTCTGTATTTTAATCCAGGTCCAGTTTGAGAATCCAAACATCCTTCTATGAGGAATTTCAGTACATGTATCTATTTGCTTTGATTTGAGTCTGTCTCCTGACAATCTCATTTGATGTTCATACAGTTTTGTATCAGAAAAAAACATGAATAATCATTCACCTTTTCCATGTTACTCATGATTTTATAGCCTTCAGTCAAACTCGCCTCAGTTAACTTTCTCAAGTTTTAGACTCTTCATTTTTATTATTTTCAAACAGATGCCATTCCATATCTTTGATCATCCTTATCAATCTTTTTACCACTTTGAGAGAGATAGAAAGAACTCGAGAGTTCTGGTGTTCTTAGGAATAGCCATATTGCACTCAAGGAGGGAAATACGAATCTTGGAATAGATGAACTCCTAGGGGTTTTTTATTTTTTCATTAGATAAGGATAGTGAAGATAAAATCATTGCCATAATATACCTCTACAGTTCTAAAAACGAGAAGGCATAGTCCTGTGAATTTGGAAAATTCACACGTAATGCCTTACTCTATTTAGAGTGTCTGTTTAGCCTGAAGCTTATTCTCTATTATACAATTTCCAGTCTCTTTTCTAATGTAATTTTAAAGGAATGCATTGCCAAAATTTCTGTAACTTTTATTGGGATTATGTGAGAGAAATTCTGAGATCTTCCCTAATCAGATTTCATTAATGCTCAGCAAGAGCTCTTCTATTTCTCCTCACTACCACTTTTTAACCTTCTTGATAACTGTTTTTATTTCTCTTTCCCCACACTTTCACACTGTTATCCCAAATTTCTTTCAATGTATCAATACATACTTAGAATATGTGTTTTGGCTAACTTGTAATGTTTTGGAATTAAAAATGCTGATTCTACTCTGCTTAAATTTTATAAATTATGTTGGCAGAATGGTTATGTAATGGTGCCAACAGCAAACAAGAAAGGCATAAAAAATGGAAGCAATATGTCTTAATACCAGCAGCTGCTTCTGCTCAAGAGGACAGCTGCAGTTCTGCAAGAGCAAAATAAGTAAATGGGAGCTAAAACAAAATAATCCCAAGAGTGCCCAGAGAAGCTGTGGCTACCCCATCCCTGGAGGGGTTCAAGGCCAGGCTGGATGGGGTTTGAGCTGTCTGGTCTACTGGAAGGGGTCCCTGCCCATGGCAGGGGGTTGGAACTGAATGATCTTCAAGGTCCCTTCCAACCCAAGCTGTTCTATGACTCTATGGCTCAGGTAAGGGGGAGTAGTGCACCTTACACACTAAAATACCTTCCTAAAACTGGTTAGTGAGTCTTGATTCTGGCCATTGCTCTGAGATCATAGCACCAAGTATCATCCACCTATTGTTTGATACTGTAGAAAGTCACAAAAACACATCCATCTACCATTGTCAAAGAGTTATTTCATATAGAAAATGACTGATTGAAAAAAAGCAGCTAATCTTAGGACACAGGTAAGAGCTGGAGGACAGGCGTTAACTTTGTACTTCTTGGGCAGTTTGTTCAAATGAATGGGAATATGTATATTTCATTGAATTCATGACCAAGAAAAGAAAGGGCTTGTAACATATGCAGATACTTCTGCAATCAAGGCATCTACTCTGATTCTTGATTCTGTTATTCTGTCATCAGAACTACCTCTTTTCAATTCTGTCAACTGCACTTTTTGTTCCCCAGATTTTATATTCTCCTGGCAGGACAGAAATGTGGGTGATTCAGGCACTCTTTCTGTACTCCTGGTGGTGCTTTAGGTGCTGTAGAACGGGAGGCTGAAAAGCCAACCAGGCTTTCAGAGACACAACAAGTCAATCCGTGATTTTTTGACGTGTCTTTTCATCAGCTAACTTCCCTTGGCAAAAGTCTACTTGATGAAGAAGTAACGCTTGTGGCTTCAGACCCTATCTTTTTTTGGAGTAAGGCAAGAATGCAGATAGTCAAAAGCTCTGCTGCTGTGATGAGTCAGGTCAGCTCCAAACAAGAGGAAACAACTCTGTTCCTGCCATCGCCTTCCCTTGTTACCAAAACAGTTGCTGCCATTTATTTGACAGACCTAAAAAATATGCAGTTTTACTATAGGAATACAGTATTTATTCAATACTTTTAGAAAGCTCTTAGATAATGAAAATATCTCCAATCTCTGGAAAATACAGTTCCCTAAAATTCTTTCCCTCTCTACAGAAATCAATAAATTATGTCTCCCATCACGCCTTCTATTGACTGAAGCAAACCTCAGTTCTATTTTTTTTTTAACTGGAATTAATTATCTTTCCATTATGTATTATTTGAAAATATGAATTATAATTTATTTTTGAAAGATAACTCATACTTTATGTCTTCTTCCCATTGTATAAATTTCGTTAGTTTGCAAAACTCCTCAGCTGAGCTTGTGCTGAGGGTAACACAGAATCCTTCCTCAGAATATGAATACCCTCTCTAAAACAGTGTCCGACAGAGGGAAGTGATTTGGTACAAAAGCATTACTAAGTTTAACTTTTCCCATCATCTGTTCACAAGCTAGAGATGTACTGGTTGGTACTGAGAAAGAAATTTTCTACCATTCTACAAAGAAATTTTGAATGGATATACTTGCAGATTGCATTATCTCATCAAAACAAAGATCAAGAATATAAAAACCCATGTAGCAAATTTATCCATCTCTACCTTTTTAAAGGTTGTTCTTCACACATATGCAGACAGGTATGTAGCATGAAAAATTCTTCTCTTAAATCAGAACAGAACGATTGATGTCTGTGTAATGAAGATACACATCTAACAACACAACTAGGTTTTTTTCTTTTAAGTTGTGATTCAAGTTAACAACAAATGCATTTCCACATCTCCATAAACAATGCTTTTCATTTGACAACACTCTGCCATTCCCTTCAGAAATGGAGAAGAAAATTAAAGAAGGTTTTACCTGGTTGGTGGCTGTTGAGAAACACAGAAGATGGCAGGTGTTTCTCTGAAATGTTAGTGTAAGGTAGGAAGAAAGAGGATGATAAATTGAATGAGAGCCATGCATTCCATATCCCTTATCAGACATCATGCAGTGTTCTAGTTGGCACCACTTTGAAGGAGGACAGTAGGGGTCAAACCTAATCATAAAGCAGTTTTCAATTCCAAAGTTTGCCATTGAAAAGATAATTAGCACATTATGCTTCGATGTAGAAAGTCACAGTTCCCCTAATAACAAAGGCTGGTTTATAACTGCTTTGCATAGCCTTCTTTAAGGAATTAAATTACAAGCCGCCTATAATTACATTCCTCTGTGCTTTGCTCATCTCAAACCTACATCCATCAGATTCTTACCATTTCATTAATTTTTCCGGCTCAGCTACAAAATGGGGAGACAGTTTCCCTTCAGCTGTCTGGAATTATCTTGAACTATTTTTCACTCAATAAAAAGATCAACTACCCAGCTCTCCCCAGCGGGATAACTGTGTGCAACAACCAAGCATCAAAAAGGTGAACTGGTGTCGTCAAATTAAAACAGACATAAATATTATTTAATAAATCTAATTTAAATCTTACAGCATTTGACTAAAGAACATGGTATAAGTATGAATGATCCTCAAAAAGCAAAAAAAATTATTATAAATTCATACTATATTGTTTTTTCTCTATAATTCCATGTATCTTAAAAAGGACACAGACTTCTGTATCTCCTTGAGAGTTCATTCTTTTTCTAGTTATTACAGAGAAGTATCACCTAGTGGGCAAGCTAACAAGCACTGAGCCAAGGAGGAAAAGGTGTATTCCCAAATGGCTGGCCTTTCTCAGCTGGGAGGCACAGACCCCACTGCCCTGGCTGTTAAAGCAATGTAGATAAATGGCCAAGAAATTGCATTGAGGTAACAAAGTAAGTGATAAAACTGCAGTTAAAGAGTTAATCACATCCATCCGAACAACACAAACTTCTTACCATGTTTTAAAGAAGAGTTTATCTGGTTCCCATGTTACTAATTCCAGTGTGTTGTTAATTTCTCAGTAGGATTCAGGCCTCTCAGAAGAGTATTAAGAGGATATTTGAAAATTTCCCAGATTTTTTGTTTACCGTTTTAACTTCACATAAATGAAGTGTGTTGCTATGGAATGTTATAGATTGCTATCAGGCTCTGTTTTCTCTCCCTGCATGGGGAAATGACAAAGCTCTTTGGATCTTGAACTAAAAGCGAAGGTGTTTTTTTTATGTCTCCTCTGCAGACAAGCCTGGTCCTCCTCAGAATGTAAAGCTTGTAGATGTTTGGGGATTTAATGCAGCCCTGGAGTGGACACCTCCCCAAGATGATGGCAATGCTCAGATCTTGGGCTACACAGTTCAGAAAGCTGACAAAAAAACAATGGTAAGAACTTGCGCTGGGTCCGTGGCTTTGTATGGAGTTAAACCAGCACCTACTCTGGGAACACAGAGACTTGAGGGAAATGACTGAATTCATGACTCTCAGTTGTGTGTTCAGGGTGTCCTATGGCATCTCTGAGGCAAGTAAACATTAAAAAAGATAATCTAAAAAAACCCCAAAAGGTGAAGGATAGAGCTGCGTTAAATGCTCAGTAGAAAATGGAAGAGAGACCAAGCATGTGCAGTCTCTGGTGGTGACTGCATAGACAGCTCCACTTAGAAGGTGGAATTATACTTTTTATTTGGAATTACATTTTTCATAAATGCAGCAGCAAATTGAAGGGGAGGGAGGAAGAGTTAGACTTGAAGTGAGATGCCGGGCGTGCCAGGGTATATGCTGGGAGAGGTATGTATGCCAGTCACACTGAAAAATGTCCTTCTCATGGAAGGCTCCATTAAGTAGTCACATTCTGAGTACATAACTGGTACCAGATTCCCAAGATATAAGTATGGCTAAAATATGGTAGAGAGTTGGGGGATTTTTTTCTCAAAATGCAAGTATTCATACCACTATCACACCACCAGAATATAAAAGAAAGAAAATAGATCAGCTGATCCTCACAGGAAGCAACATAATACTCATTTCACAGGTTAGTGTTAAATACCTGTCTGCCTGTCTTTTCCTTGTAGCAAAAAGATTCTCTCCATACCAAAACTAGCACCATATCTGACCTCTCATAACATCTCTCTAAACAGTGTAGTCTTGTTACAGGAATGGTATACTGTTTTTGATCACTATCGTCGCACAAACTGTATAGTGTCAGACCTGATTATGGGAAATGAGTATTTTTTTCGAATCTTCAGTGAAAATTTGTGTGGATTGAGTGAAACTGCTGCAACCACCAAAAATCCTGCCTATATCCAAAAAACAGGTAACATATTCTTCAAAACAAAGATCACAAAAGCCAAGTGCCAGAAGTAATATAGTGGCAAATGGAAAATACAGTCTTACTAGCTGCACCACTAAAGATATTTTCATTATTTACTAACTAGCACTTATAAAGAATTTTAGCATCAAGAGCCCTTAACTAGGCAGATGTCCTGTACTAATACAAATATCAGTTAAAAATATTTAATCACACAGTCTTCCTAAACTATATTATCTTAAGAAAATAATACAACTGGGGGATTATATTTATATTTTGGGGTTAAAAGTTGAAGATGTCTGTGGTGAAGACTTTCCCTGCACACATATGGCTATCATATTTTTAACAGAAGCTGAAAACCCGTGATTGCCAGGACCTTTTACCTTAACTAACACATTAAACATGAGATGTGTTTTAGAATGAAATGTATTTAAAGACTTGTTATATCACAAATGCCAAAAGCTTTGAAGATTCTTTAAATCATACAGGCAAAATAAACGACAGATAGATTGTACACAAGTCAGCAGAACTGACAACACGGTTCTCACTATTTTGTTTCTTTGAATTGCAGGCACCATTTACAAACCCCCTAGTTACAAAGAACACGACTTCTCCGAAGCTCCTAAATTCACCCACCCCTTGGTGAACCGCTCTGTGATTGCGGGGTACAACACCACACTCAGCTGTGCTGTCAGAGGAATCCCCAAGGTACACATCTCACCTGTCACTGACGTTGTTGCAACAAGCCAAGGGCTGCCCTAGAATTCCTGCCAGTTCTGCGTGTCTGAGTGTGGCACGGCTGCTCAAAGGAGAAGCAGAGGGCTCCCAGCCATGTCCCACCTCACTCACACCTGAGGCTGCGGCAGAGAGGGGGGCAAGTGTTCGGGTGGGTCTGTGCAGAACCGGGGGGGCAACCCGGTGAAAGAGACAGAGGGAAGGGCAGTCACTGCTTGTGGTGACACCACACCACTGGAAATGTACCACATCTGCAGGAAACCCACTCGCTGGAGAAGGTAACAACAAAATGATCTCACAATCTATACTTTGCTCCCTTCAGACTTTGAAGAAAACAGCAGCTAAATGTCATATACTGTTCCATTAACCAAATGATACAGAGGAGCAGCTCTTTTTCTATTACACCAATGCACCCACATAAGTTTTTGAGAGTCTGAGCTATTTTGCAAAATTAACTAGAATAAGGCCTGGTCTCGTGTGAAGTTTTTTTGCGGGGTTTTGTTGGTTTGGTTTTTTAATCTTGCAGGAATATTTTCTCATTCTAAATATATTTATTAAAGTCCCATCAAAGAGTACATAAAGACGTACTATTTTGTTAATCAGGAACAAGCTGTAAAAACTGTATCAGCTAGGAGCCAAATTTAGACTTCTCAGAAAAGGGAAATAAGATTTTTGTCTGCAGTGAAGGAATTTACCATATTATGACCTAATTTGTCATAAATTTAAATTAGTATAATTCCTTCACCTCTGGTTTCTTATTTTCAGCTTCTTTTACTACCTCCTGTCTATGCTGATTGCTACAGGGCAAACCATGTAACAATTGCTCAGTCCAAATTTTTAAAAAAAATCATCTGCTGAAGTTCATTGGATGAAGAAGGAGCTCCAGACAAAACTCAAAAATAAAAAGGAAGCATATCCATGTAAACAGCTTCAAAACAACAAGAACATAACAGAAGAAACACCAGCAACTCTAGGCTACTCCGGTAGCTCAGCTTAGAAATGACAGCGTTAGTGACAATATTCCTTCTTGGTTAACTGACATTTTTGTGCATCTGCATCCACTTCATTTGGCTTCCATGGTTTTACGAAGATTCTTAAAAAACCTTCTCAATTTTACAGTAGTGGCAGGCTTTGGCATGCAGGCATTAGGGGTTTTTTTTCCACATTAGCCTGAAGGATCCAAGTAGTCCTCAGCCTTCGGTACACCTAATACTCTTAAAGCAGCTTTACCAGACACCTCTTTGTACTTCCATTGCCCAAATTAACCTTGATGAAATGTTGCAGTACCTACTGCAGTACTCTTCAAAAGGTCTCATTCACAGAGAGTAGCTTATGGGAATAGAGGTTTCCAATTCTGAATAACTGTAGCTTCTCAAGCACACTGCAGGATGATCTGTATGGCATGGAAAAGTTACCACTTCAGGCAGAGACAGTACGCATGCCCTGCCAGTAATGAAGTATAATAAGAGACACATACCCAAAAAGATAAAGAAGCTATAGAGAAACAAGGAAAAATGTTAAGGCAGGAAAAATTCCAGCTGAGGTCTTGTCAAGAAAATTAAGCATGGCAAGTGGGATGCACTGGATTGATATACCACAGGTCAAAGACAAAAGTGATTCAGTAGGTTTGAATGCACTCTATAAAAACAGTGCAGTAATTTTGAGGTTTATGGATGAAGAAACAGAAGACATTAATTCTGAAAGAAAAACAGATAAATGCAAAGCTTGGTCTCCTATTCTTTAAGGACTGTTCCTTCACTGTATGCACTAATGAGCTTGAAATAAACAAAAGCAGTTTGTTTTATATCAGATTTTTCATATTCAAAATTTCATTTATAAAAATTAAAGGCACATTTTCAGGTACTGGAAACAAAACAAAAGCTTGAACTGGTATAGAAGCAACCACTTCATTCCACAGGAGAGGCCAACAGGAACTTCATTTTAAAATTCCTGAAGTTTCTAAAGATACACTAGAGGGTTTGGAAAATCCTTTCCTGGACCAAACCTTAGCATCCCAGTTTGGCCACCCAGTATCCGTGGACTTCTATGACACTTCTGTTCTAATAATCTGTGAAGTTAAAATCCCCTTCTGTAAGATACTTGTAGCATTCAAATATATTTTAATAAGCACAACTAAATAACTCCTAAATGAATGAAGTTGTAGACAGTTAATAGTAGGGGTTTTTTTTAACTGCAATAAAACAGGACACAAAACTACATTTTCTATATGCTATTTGTCAGTTAATGGAAATATTGAACTTCTGAAGTATTGGTTTCATGAATTTGTACTGAATGAGATGTTATTGAAAAATTATTAACACTGCTTTGTAAATAGCCCTCATAATACTATTTAGCCTTTGATGGCTACATTAAAGCTGCAAGATCAAGTGTAAATCTTCCATTCTCTACCTTCTATTTTAAAAAAATCTTCTTTTTGTTCTTCAGCCAAAGATATTCTGGTTCAAAAACAAAATGGATCTCTCTGGGGATGCCAAATACCGCATGTTCAGTAAGCAGGGGGTGTTGACCCTGGAGATCCGGAAACCCACTCCCTTTGACGGTGGCATTTACACCTGTAGAGCTGTGAATGAGTGTGGTGAAGCTGAAATAGAGTGCAGACTGGACGTCAGAGGTAATCACATGAGTCCTGTGGATAACCCTAACACTGCGAGGAAGAGAGAGTGATGTGTAGTTAAAAGAAAATAAGATCATAGTTCCTGTTTATCTAACCCTGACTTTTTGGGTGGTATCTAAAAAGTTTGTTAATTGCATGCACCAGCAAGAATTTTTTTTTTTATTCTGAAGCATTATGATAGAATTAGGTTACTTGCTAGGTAATTCAGGTCTGATGGTGTACAATTATTGCACTTCTGACTTTATATTCCTAGAGCAGATACTTAGCAGTGGAAGGGGGAGGTCTATCTACAAACACTGCAGTGAGGATAACTGTATTAAACTTTGTGCTTATTCCATAACTGAAAGTTTTAAATCAAGTCATTGGCTATTAGATATATGTAAAAGGTAATGCATGGTACATCACAAACATTTTTGGAACACTGACAAATTATTTTGTTAGTCAAAAGGACTGGGAACAAACGCCACATGTTTATTACATGATTAAAAAAAATCAAATATTAAATACTTTTTGTAAAGCTGCTAATAATGTATCTATTTATCAATACAAATGTATGTAGCACTACTTTTAAGTGCTCAAACCCAGCAAAAGCTGCAAACATGACCTACATAACACTGTAATTGATGGAAATCCATTTTCAGCACAGCAAGCCTAAAGGTATTTCTACACAGCACTGAGCTAAGTATTTGACTCAGTGCTAAATCAGGACTGTGCATCCAGTGCACCTTGCAGTGCAGGGTGCCAATATCCTCAGGGCTCAAAGATTATTTTTATCATAATCTGAAGCTTGATTTAGGAACATTAAATCTTCTTAGAATCATCAGATAAAAGCAACTACTAGAGAGCGTCCATATTTCACCTTCAGTACCAAGTCCGTGTTTATAATTAGCATCCTTTAATATCTGATAATGTCTTCAACTTCTTTTTGTTCTCCAGCACCTCAGTAAAACTCTGAACCTCAGTTTATCTGCAAGTCAAGGTAAGAATCAAAATAATTCAGCTGGATAAAGGAGCAAGGGGTGTTTGGTTAGAGCTATAAATAGACAACCATTAGATATTCATGGTAGAGACTTTTTAGAATGTTTATAATGTTGGTGGGGTATGTGTGTTTGTTTTGATTTCTGTTTGTTTTTTCAATAGTCAGTATTTCATGGGTCTCCACCTTTAATACACTGTGCCAGTGTAAAAATCTGTAAGAATAACAGAATACTTTGTTGTCATTTTTTCTTAACTCACTACAAGCACTGCCTCTAAGAGACTCTTATTTATCAAAGTAGGCCTAACTAATATCGATAATCTTGCTTCAGCAAGGAAAGCATAGTTAAAATTTAAATGAATCTAGAAGTGTAATGTTCATTTTACACTTTAAAAGAATGAAGTTGTATAATAGCAATCAGATAATGTATTTGACAATAAATCCTTCTTCTCATTCTCTGTCTCAGCATTAGAACGTGAAAAGAAGAAAATTGAAGAAATTAATGAAACATAATTTCTGCTCATTTAGGAGTCCTGCTCATCTTAGAAGTCACTTTATACACATGTAGAGGAGGCAGCAGTGTCTTGTAATGTCCTGCTTACTCAGTGTGTTTTCAGACAATATTTCCTCTTTTCATATATCTTTTGTAGTTAGATTGCCCTTGTCTCCACATGAAGAAATTAGAAGAAATCAAGATAAAACTTTTCCCCCATTAGATGCATAAAATATGTATTGAAAAACATAGTAAAATTATGTAAAAATGAAAAAACCCTAGTCCTTTCCTAATGTCTGAAACAAGCATAAATTCTCCAACTCTACTGTTCACTCCATTTTCTCTCTGCAGAACTCTGACATTCTTCATAAGAAACAAGTAGCTCAGAATAATTAAGCAGTAAGATATTATTTACAGTATTTATTCATTATACTAATCTCTGTACAAATGGAACTTTCATTCCTACTGCTTTTACTGTCAGTGAGTGCTTGAAATATCCACTGCTGTGCTCTCGAGCAGAGCTGTGTCCAAAACACACCATTCGGGAACAGCTGGCTACAGCTACTGTTCTGCTTTTTAAAGAAAATAATTTCTTTGCTAATCACTCCCTACTTGTTGTCTAGCTTTTAGAAAGACACCAGCATAGAATCCCAGTTATTAGATGGGTTTTGCTACCAATCAGAGATGTCACATGAATCTACAAGGATAATTTTGCACGTCAGATGAAACAGTGAAATTCTAGCAAGGAAGATTATTTGCACGTAAATAAAAAATTTTAAAGCAAAGGCTTGGAATGAATGTTATAAACTTACTTTCATAACTCTTACTGAAAGTTTGTGAAAGGCTATGAGTGATATGTAAGCATTTTTGCAGATGATTTTGTCTAAGCAAATGGCACAATAGCATTTCTAGCTCCTCACCTACAAGTCTGGAGAATGTTTGGGGTAGGCTTTTTCCAGATCTGCAGTAGTTGACAGTTTCTGGCTTGAAAGTGCTTTTTAATGGTCACAGGACAAGAGACGGTGGGAAGATAATATCAATCCAGGCAGCATTGCCTTTTGGAAGAATCTACACAAAGGAACTGAAGTAATACTCCTCCCCTGCCTCCAACGTGCCACTAGGGATGGCAAAGCACGTCTGACACAGCGTGTTACTTGTAGTAAACAAGCAAAGACATCTTCATAATAAAGGCACTGATAGTCATGAAATGTGTATTTTGATTATTTCATTATGATATCTGAACAAAAAAGGATATCCTCTAAAACCAAAGCCAACTTAATCCAGGTTAACACTTGTCTGTTGCACATTGTTATTATTCAACAAATAAATAAAATTTTTAAAGGAAAATATGCAGCCAGGTTTGCATTGTTTTGTGCTTACATTTTCTGAGCAATGCTATTATTTAAAAAATAAGGCACATACCACAAATAAAAGACAGAGATGATCCATATCCTAAACAACCTATGATCAGAATGCAGTGGACCAAAAGGACCATCCCAATGGGACAATGCATATTGCAAAGCAGTGATTGAATTGCAATAGTTGGAGCCTAATCCCATAGGGCCGTCTAAGAATGCTGCACTAGAAAAACACAAATTAGTTTTAACTTCCAAAATTTCCAGTGATAGTGAGCCAAATGCAAATCCAAAGCATTACAAAAAAGAAGCACTAACTCTACTTAGGTTTCTAAAAGTCTTCATAAAAATGTGAGTTCTGAAATCCAAATGCTAACCACTCCTCACACGGAAAAGATGAAAAGAGGGAAGGTGCACCTGCAAAGTCTCAGTTTCCTGTAATTAATTCTAGAAAGGTCTTCATGAAATGATAGGTGCTTATTGATGTTTTGCCAGCATATATTATTGTCATTTTTCAGTTCCATGGCTGACACAGATCCTAAAAGTAGAGTACTAATCACGCATTAATTTCATGCTGGTAATAAATAAATGATTAAGTAAATAACCTTCATCTCAATCTGATTAAAACCACATACACTGCGAAGCTTCTCCCAAACCTACCTGCTTAAGAACAACAAAGTATCTCTCAATTTTTCCCCCATCACACCTGAAAGACTACTTGATGAAAAACAGTTTATGCTATCATTTCCTGGGTGAGATCTCCTCTGACATAAAATCAGATGGCCTTATCTCTAAATGTCATGGGAAATATTCTTACCTTGCAGTTGTTTAGTACTGTTAGAAGTGTGCAAGGTAAATTCAATAGTAAAAGAAAAAGTTAACATAGGTCATAAAGTTTGAAAATTCCTACAGCGCAGCATTCTCTTTTAGCACATTAAGTGCCTTTCACAGCTGACAGCAATCACTTTCCAAAACAGCAGTCCTACCGAAGTCCTTCCAGAAGTTTTCCCACCAAGACAAAAAAAATCTGTTATTGCTCAAGTAAAAGGACCTTTCCATGTGGAAAATATGTGTAACTTAGACAAGCATAACCTCTTCAGGCTGATTATTTCTATCCAGTTGGATGTGGAACTGACTGTAACTTTTGATGCTTCCACAATTTCCATTTAAATCCTATCAATTCAGGCTGCTGGCTGCCTGTTCAGTGGAGACGCCTTTCCTTCAGACTACGAACTACAGATGGAGATACTTGGATGATTTGAATTAACATACATAAGAGTCATCTGAAGCACCAGGGTGTTGCAGAGCATTACTAAAGCCCAGTGCTTCTCTTGAGGTAAGAAACATCAACTCTAAAATATTATGACACGAAAAAACACTTCCAGTACTCCTACTAGCCCAGACCTCTCAGGGTGGCATTACCTGCCAAACAAACCCTCTGCTGACATTTTAGCCTAGGACAGCACACATTTCACACCCCAGCATCAAGTCTTTTGTTTCATTCAGGTTTTCAGCACTGTTGTGTAAATACTCTAAGTAAACAATATTTACTTGCTCCTGGCAGTGGGAAGCTTCATATAATACTCTTCATAAAAGCCACCAGCTGGAATTAAACTGTCAAGTGCAAACAAACCTTATCTGAGCACCTTGTTTCCTTGAGACTGCCTTAGTCCTCAAATCCTGACCATTATTCTGTGCGCAAATAATGATAGCAAAATGAGTTAATGGTTGACCATTACCTCTTAAAATAAAAATGAAAAGAGCCAGAGCTGCATCCTCCTGCAGGACCAGCTCCCCGCTTCGGTGCCAGGAGCTTCCCCACCCACTCATCAGCTCTTGGTCTGAGAGATTATTGCTCAGGCCTGTAAGGCCTGAAGAAAATCTCTCCAAATTGTGGTGTGAGCATAGCAGATTAAGGTAAAGCTGCTGGGTTTCCTCCTTTTCCTCTTCAGCAAGCTTATACAGAAGCTGTCAAAGGCCGTGTGGGAGTTAACTGATGGTCCCCTATGGAGATAATTATTTTTTCCTTTTAACAAATACGAAGTGGATCAGTTGAAGCTAAAGAAGGAAATTACAGTTACATCCACACAGAAGTCATGACAGTGACAGTGTTTGGCAGAGCTTCTCAGGTTGCAGCCTATTCTGTATTCTGCTATCATAGATCCATGACTATTACTTTAAAGCTAGCAGGCATATCTGTGGTAACAGCTGCAGAATAAAAATGACTGTTGTTTCTTTCCTGAGCCTTAGTTTTCTGACTGGTTAATAAAAATGTCAGGATTATTTCATTTCCAAGTCACTGTAAATCCAAGTATATGCTCTAGTACTAAAGCTGTTCTTGCAGAAAGGGTGCCAACTACTAATATATTGCTATACCATCCACAATGCAGGTATTTGAGTGTCCAAGGAAGGGTCACCTGTGTAATAAGAAGCTATGTTTCCATTAACATATCTTGTCACCAATTAGGTACTAATGTATTTTATTTACCTATCCAAGTTATGGTTAATTACACCACTCAATGCTTGTAACTGACAGTGCACTAGCAGTTATGCAGATAGAAATATTCTAAAATGAAAGAGTCCTAAATTTTCACACATCCACATATTTGCTAATAAACCATTGCTTGGAAGATCATTCTACTGTTAGGCAGAAATGACTGTAAAACAGAGAAAACTACTTGCATTCAGTATCATGTTTGGAAAAATCTCGCTTCCCTTAGTAGCTTCTAAATTCTGAACCTTGTCTTTGATGGATTGTTTCAGTTTCGATGATCACTTCAGTCAATGCATGACCTGATTTTAGCACAAACTGATGATACAGAGGATGACCCAGGTGATCTAGATGACCTTCAAAGATCCCTTCCAACCTAAACTGTTCTATGATTCTATTATTCTTAAGTAGCTTTGCTGCCTAAGCTACAATACTTATGTGATATAGTGGGGTGAAATGCAAATGAAATTCATTGAGTTCAAATTGTCCCAACAGAATGTTTATGAAAAGTGCCTCACCTGTCTTGAGATTACCTTCCTCTTCCTCTCTGTAACAGGGAACACTTATCTTTACCAATAGGCTTATTATATCAAATTATATATAAAAATTCAGTTCTACTTGTTGAAAATTACTGTGAGAGGTCAAGAGGCTCCTATACATTATTTTAACAAATTTTTCAATGCAGGGCATGCCAGACATTTAGAAATAGCCTCAGTACATCTCACCTGCAGGTTTCATTTCTTATGAGCAAGGATTATTGTTCTAGCTATTTCAAGAGAGATCTACAATTGAATAGAATGAATGAAAACACAAGAAAATATTAGCTGGAAGAACTTTTTCCTTAATTTAATCATACAATGGCCATCCAAATGACAGCAGCAAGAGAAAAGACTTTTCCGGAAGTCAGAAAAGTCATTTATGTTTCTTTGATCACAGAATTGCTTTGAAACAAAATCCTTGTATGTATTTAGGAGAGAAGTTTATCACTAACATGTCATCTTGGAGCAGGTTTATAACTACAAGCTGTTCCTGTCTCCTTAGAAATGAATTTTATAAGAACAGTCTGCTGAGATTAAAAATAGCCCCACTGATACCTCTCAAGTGCTTCCCAAGAAGAGAACTCTATTTTAGGGAAACAAAAGCTGTCACAGAGATATCCTTTACTTGTCATTGGGCAGGGTCCCCACAGCAGTCTGCATAAGCAACATATCCAAACAGCTTCAACTGGTGAAAGTTTAAAATAAACAGATAAGAACAGACTCACTTATTAGGTCCAGATATGGAAAAAATAGTCAAGCATCTGCTTTCTGTGCCAGACAGAAATGTTGGCAATAAGCAGCCCTGAAAGCACAGGTAACTGTCATAGTGATGAACACATTTCAGTCATAATTGTGTATTAGGACAGCTGCACCAAAGACAAATAATCTAAAAAAGTGACTAATCTAAAATATATAAAATATCAGTGGATATGCCAATGTGAAATAAAAAGTGGTAAGTGTGCTCCCTTTTTCTTCGTAACCATGTATAATAGTCTGAACATGATATTGCATTCTTTATAATTTATTTAGCAAACATAAACAATATCATACATAGTTTCCACTGTTTTGCTTGGAAGTATAAATTGTGCGACCCAAATTCATGAACCCAGACTGTGGATTAGTACAATTTAACCTCCAGTAAGGTTGCATTTCCTTGGTATCTGTCATAATGCTAATAATGCTTATAATTGCCCCAGAAATCCAGATCTATTCCAGGAAATTATGATCACAAAAAGACTAAGTATCACTCTCAAATACACTTTTGTTATTTACTTACAGTTTTCATATACCCAGGAAAAAAATGGTCAAAAATCCAAGCTTCTCTTCTGCTTTGTAGGTTAGTTCATTGTATATGCTGCCTGAAAAGAAAACCCCAAGTATAGCAGATTTTGATCATAGGAAAGTCCTCAAAAATTTCTACCTGAAAATAGGACTTGTTCTTCCTCACTAGTGTAAGGGGGATAACAGGATTGTGTACTTACAAAGCCTGGTATTTGTTTTTACAATTTTTTGTTTCCTACAGTACTGAAAAACTTTTAAAATTTATGAAATTTTTTAGGTTACAAGTCTGGTTTAGACAAATTTATTTATTTTTAATATCAGATTAAATGGTTGAGCCATTGCTAACAAGGAATGTAGGGAAGAGCTGCTGCTGGGAGCTATCACAGAACAGCAGCACTAAGACTGGAAACCTTTTCCCTTCCCTCTATAGCACTCTTCAGCACTCCACCAAAAATAACTTGATTTAAATGCAAGAGGAGTAAGCGTGGAATAAGGCTGAGAATGAAAGAAGATGACAGAGCACTTGGTTAGAACAGGAGAGAGGAATGAGAGGCTATGACAGGAAGCTGGAAAGAGGCAGAGACTGGTTGAGCAGGTGACCGGGAAGAGCTTAAGTCTGAACTGCTTGAGCAAAGAGGCTGGGAGATGATGATGGCCACAGAGGCAAGAAAAATGTGTGAAAAAACCTACAAAGGGAAACAGATGGAGATGATCTGATGGGAAATTGAGGTGCAGAGCTGAGCCTGACTGGCTGAAGAGAGAGTAGGCCAAGGATGTGTGAGGAAACGGCAAGGAATCCAAGCAGGGCGACGTGTAAAAGAGGAGAGTGCTTTGAGAGCCAGAGCCCTATGGATAGACTGGCACTCACTGGAGTTAGTATGAGAAACTGAAAAGTCAAGAACGAGTGGAAAGAATGAAAATACAGAACCAGAGCTTTCATATACTTGAAGGAAGCAACTATTTAGAGTTTTACTGGTGTTTTTCCTGCCACTGTTTGTTCCTTTTTATATAGAGCTATTTTGGAAGATGGGGATTTCTATTTCTATGTAGGTTCCTAAACCACGTTTATCACTATAGTAACTGTTGCAAATAGAAGCAGGACTGCTTGCCCTTGGCTGACATATATATGCTTCTTTGTTGGACTCAAGCTTTAAAACAAAATCAATCAATGCTAGAACTGCTATGGTGCAGAAGTTTCAAAGCACTGTACACCTGTAAACAGAAAGTTAACTTAGGATTTTACTAACCTTGGTATAAACATTGAGCTCATTTTCATCATATCTGAGTACCTGCCTGAAAGAGGTCCTCTCTAAGCCTGGCATGTACTCAGCTGCACTCAAACCTCCCTTGTCACCAACATCAATTTAAACCTTCAGACACAGTGCTGGAAACAGGGGTCCCATACCTGCTATTATCTAAAGCTTCATCACATTTCTACTATTTTAGTGAAATGGCCACACTAGGAATGGCTGTAGAATCTCAAAGTGTTGCTCACACTGAACATGTCCCAACGGTGTCACAGGGTAGGGCTGTGCGAAGCCTTTACCACCAGCACAGGCGAAGTCACCACTCAGCTGCCCGGGAATGTCCTGCCCTTGTGACAAGCAGATGCCTCTAGATGAATTGTGACTTCTGGAACAGCAAGAAGCTCTTTGGCACTGCCTTTTGTATGGCAAGGTCTTTTGCACATAGCTGCTGTTTCTTGGTCCCAATTCCCACTTCTTCTGGAGCTAGGAGATGTTTTATTTCATCAACACCTGGCTTGTCTAAGAGCAGTGACTTGGAGTTTGTATATACCACTAGAGTCAGAGTTAAGCAGAAACCATTTTTCTCCCCGAAGGAGGATCTTGCCTCAGAGGCAACATCATCTGACTTTCATCCCTTTGGAAACCAAGGGGAACCGGGATGTAAATATTGCTCTTTGTGAGAAGCTTAGCTTCTATTTTCTGCCTAGTTCTGAATTCAGTGATAACAGGAGCCTATGCCTGACACCGGGGCAAGCAGCTGATTTGTTCCCATTGCAGGCAACTGCGTCCTTATTAGAAACACAGTCTGTGAGCCAAAAGCTCTCTTCTGGCATAAGCAGCATCATTCTAGAAATATCTTCAATATATTTGCAACATAAAGGTTCTTAAAACTTATAATCACAGCCAATTTTCCCATTCATTTTGATTACCAGGCCAAAACTAGGAATTGAAATTCTTAATGACTTATATTTACTAGCAATTTAACTTTTAAATACCCAGATGAACATTTCATCTTACTCTGCTATCCTGAAAGTGTTAAAGTAGGACAGTAGGGGTTATCTGAAGTTAGGAATCAGGGTGTGGGAAATTTCTACAACAGTTTTCTTAAAGTAATGAACTCTTTCCTTCAACAGACCTTTAAAAAGCTTTCTCCAGATGTATCTTTAAGAAATACTACTTAGTAAGTACCAGTGTTGTGACACTCACTGATGCTTGAACTTATAACCCTTAAAACGTGGACCCGCTCATATTAGAAGTGGACATTGCATTCACAAATAAAACAAGGGCATTTTTGGAACATCACAATGAAGATCTGATAACCAGAGAACAGATAACTTACTAACTTAGGTTCCACTTTGAAAACTGCCAGGAAGACTACTCACAAATTCCAGTGTTTGCAGAGAACACTTAATAATCATCATTTTGAAAACCAACTTCCACAAATACGAAATTGTAGCAGAAAAAGAAACCTGTTCAGCCGTAAGGAGGTTTTAAGGCAAGTTTATGTTCTTTGTCACATTTGTGTAAGTGCCTTGGAAATAACACAAGCGTTAAAATAAAAAGGTTGCAATTTTGAAATTCTTAAAAACTAAGACACAAGCTCCTCCTAGTGGTAAAGACGTAGGAATTATTCTTTCTGTGTTAAGAAAATTCTAGCACTATTTATAGTGACCCATTAGCCTCAGTTAGCCTTCCATTTGCTTCTGGAAGGTTTAGAGGCCTCTAAGTTCTTAACTGTTGCCAAGGAATTGTTACCTAAATATCAAAATGAGTGGCACCTAACTAAAAACTCTTGCAAATCACTGAACTATTTTTTTCCTCCAAAATAAAGTTTATCTACCTCTTAGTGCTTTGGAGTGATGGAGTGGAAAGGATGGAAGACCATATTCCAAAAGATTTATGTTTTTGTACTGATTTAAAATCCAACTTGCATTTGCATTTGTTATCCAGAGAGCAGCACTGGGCATTTAGTGGTGGAAACTCTGCACAGCATGCCTTTGGCTCAGATGAATATGCTACACCCCCAACATCAAGTATGAGAAAGATTTTAAATATTTCAAAAATGTCTTCAGTTTTGGAAGCCAAGTCAGTTGCTCTCACCTGAAGAGCAGAGGCCCAGTGTCAGTTCAGTTGCTGAGCTTGTTACTAATTCATCCCAGCCATGGAACAGCAAGCACTATATTTAGCCACACTTGTCCTTCAAAACAAATTCTGTCAAAAGGGACAAGGGCCATTTTTATTATCAGGTCCTTTAAAAGTCTTATTCTGCACTGAAGTTTCTCATCAGTCTAAAGCAGATAGCAGCTTATGTAACTTAAAAAGGAGCTGTACATAGTAAATGATGTTGTGCATTTAATAATCTTCCCCCTATAATTTTAAGTTGTTTGATTATGTTAATAGGTCTACTAACATAATTACAACCTAAAAATTGAAATTGTCTACCTGAGTGGGATGCAGCATTGCATAAATGTAACCTTTATTGTAGCCCAAAGTCCTTTCAGTCTTAACTGTACTTGGAATACAGTAGTATGAAAAAAACTACAACTGCTAAAAATTCAGATATTGCTATAAGAAAATTTATGGTCTCAGAAGACTAAGGAAAGAAAAGTAATTCAAACCAGGCTGATTTCATTATTTGCCAATTTCAGTTTGCTTTTACATCACGTAAGGATGAAAAATCCTTTCCTTGCGACTTCTACTTGCAAGCATGCAAAAAAATTTTCCATATTTCAGATGTGTCTGTTTTCCCTATTCATGTTTTTCAAACACTGTTGTTTTAAAGACAAATGACACAGATGTTGTGTTAGAAGAAAAGAAAACCCAAATTATTTAAAACTGCTTATGTGGAAAGAAATTTAGATTGTGCATTTAGAGTCTTCTCTTTTCCACCATTTCATGTATGTGTAAGGTGTATTCTGTATATAATTACATTTGTTTTAGAATAAAAAATGATAGAAAAGCACAGGAGGATGAAACCTAGTTGCTGGTTGAATGACATTTTATTTTCACATTCAGAGAGCTGTACAGTTTCTATAAATAGATGTGATACTATAATATTTACATCATCCTCACCCATACTAGTATATTCCATTTAAAATGGTAAATACCCTGACCAAGCCAAAACAGGGTTACTCCTGGGTGCATTTAGTCAGAATTCTATGTCAAAACATACAATACAACAGTTTGGATCAGAGCAATTTTTCCTGGTATTTTACATGTAACATTATTTTCTCTAGACAGTCTCACCTTCCAGCATCCTAAGAGCTTTCCAGACAAGTGCAGTACAGTTCAAGAATGAAAATAGGATGCAAAAGAAACATTCATATCCAGCCTATTTAAAATAAGGAATGTGATGGATAGTTTTAACTATGTGAGTTTCATTATACTTAAACACAATATTTTCAGGATCCCTTCATATACAGGTACAGACTGAAAAAAAAAATAAAAAGCAATAGCTTAAAAAATTTGGAGACAGCAAAATTCTCTGGGGTTCTGAATATGTTCTGCAGATTTCTGTACTGTTCTTCTGCCAATAATGTTTCCAAGTTTTACACTGGCTTATTCATTTTCTGGTCCCTGTGATTCACTGCTGTAGGGAGTGCTTATTTGCATCTGTTTACTGCTGGGGTAGCTACAAACGTTACCTCGACTGCCATTTGAAAATCCACACAACCCATGAAGTGTTGAGGTTTTTCATACTTCACTACCTTCAAAGTTTCTCTCTCCACTTCTTCTCCCACTTGAGAAGCAGTCATCTCCTCAGATGGACCAATTAAATAACCAAACTTCAACTGTCACATGATACTTTAAGACTATGACAGCTAAATTGTTCATCTCTACCAAAAGGGACTGTAGAACTATGTGACAAGAACTCCATGTTGGTAATTAAAAATGAACAACACAGAAAGAAAACAACAAAAACACAACATTGAAACAACATACAGGACCAGACTGCTTCCACTGTGCACATACCAGAGAAATCTGAAAGCAGAAGCCTGCAGTTGTGAAGTGATTAAATTGTAACAAGTATCACTAGAACAAAAAACAACCGAACTCAAGCTGTTAGTCATCTTAACAAAAAGGAATTCCAAAGGAACGTCCAGAGTAAGTCACTCACAGCTGGATGCAGATGCTCAAAACTGTCTGATTAAAAGCTCATTTTGAAACTCCATTAAGGATGAATTCAGAAGGAGACTGAACAGGGAAGGCTTAGGTTTTTCTATGGGGAAAGACTTGCAGGGTCATACATAAATAATCAAGTTCTCATAAAAGACAGAAAGTGAGCTCCAGTAAGTGCAGTAAAACTGGGAGCACTGCATATCACTGTGCCAAAGGGTAGGTATTTCCAAATATCATGATCAACTGGAAACTGGTCGAGGTGGTTTGCTTTTGTTTTCTGCCTCTTTTCCACGAATTGCAGCCACATAAGAGAAGAGACACAGCACGGAGTAGCAGATCTCATGAGCCTACAAGAATTTAGAAAAAGAGATACTGAAATTCAGATTAAGTGTTTTACAAAATCCATTATACATTTGTATTTTCCTGCATGTCTTCCTTCATGGGACAGCTACTCTGGGTACAGACAAAATCAGGAAAGTGTGTCCCCTACCACCTTTTAACTAGGATGGATAGGGAAGAAGAGCCATATAACAAACTAAAAAATTCCTTTGGGATAAAAAAATTAGTTGCTTAACAGTATGATTTAATAATTTTTAAGAACAGAATTTTTCTATGCTAAGCTAGAAAGTTGGCCGGCTGGCTTTAGAAAAACCATTCTGCATATTTGCTTTTGGTCTTTTGTATGAAATTGCAAGACATTTTCTGGAAGGGGTTGAAAGAGCTAACTAAAGAGAGAGTTTCACATAGCAGTATCAAGTTTTACAATTATTTAACTGATTACTTGTGCTATTATTTAACCAAAAATCCTCTTTTACCATGTGACTGGCAGCACAATTCAGTGAAGGTAAGGCTTAGACTTAATTTATATACTAGTTCTACTACCAGCTATTCTGGTGATGTTAAAAATTCTTGTCCTGTAAACTGACATTTAAAATTTTTGTAAAGGTAATAAGCACAGCGACATATTTTGCTGTTTAGTACAAGCTAAAACACTTCCATAAAATACTTTTTTTTCCATTAAACTGGCTTTTCTTACTAACAGATACAGCTATTTGCTTCGTAAACTACATATATTCTAAGCATTTTGTTCTAAAACATTTCCAGCTTCTTCAAATAATTCTGCTCTCTCTCCTCTTGAAGGACTGAGTTTCCATGAAATCACCAAATGTGCACACTGCACTTCAGACATAAACTGAAGAAATTTCAGTTCTGATGACAATCACTGGTTTCTATTTCTTCTTATAAGTGCACATAAGCCTGATCACGTATGAAAGTGCTAAATATCATTATCAACTGCTGGTGTTCACAAAAATGTTATAAAAACTGAACATTAAACCACAACAAGAACTCATCTATACAGCAGGAATCAATACTTTCACTGTTCTCTCACAACTCATTGCTCATGAGGAAATGGGAATTTTTCGCAAACTGTTTGTAACAATCATTTGATTCCTAGGATGTAGTCTCCCTTTCCATCGGATCTGTGGATTAAGTATTGTGTTCTGCACTGTCTTAAAATTAACAGTTCCACCAGTTCTTATTGTGCTACAGTTCAATGCCAAATTGGCAACCTTGCATCTTCATCTGCCTTAAAGGAGACAGTGCTTTCTGCACTACTGGGGAGTTCCTCTAATTTCACAGATAAAACAATCACTGAGTTTTGTTGTCTCTCCCTAATGAAAACATCATAAAGAGCAGCTGGTGTTTCACTGTAAATCTTGCAGTCTCAATGTAATTCTTTTCTCCACATGAAAATGTAAAAATACATCCTCTAGAGAACCACCAGAGGCATCACAGTTGACTCACCATTGGCGTCTTGTACTTGTGGCTCACCACTTCTTTAGTTTCAGGAACTAAAACCGGACGGGCAAGAGACAAAATAAAAAGTTCAAAAAACGAGAGGCAAATGGGAAAGAAATAGCACAACGTTCCCATGGGAAAGGGAAGGGATGCAGACAGACAGCAGGTGCAGGTACAGGGCACCTCACTATCCCTCACTTCTACATACTTTTACTTCTTTTCATTTACATTATATATATCCTTGGAAGATATTGGTAATGTCATAATAAATTACTCAAGCTGGCAAAAATTTTCAATGCCTCTGTTTGGCACAGCAGATATTTGATGGTTCTTAGAGAGTCTGGCTTTTCTCATATTATTTATTCCTGCTAGACAGGAAAAATAATGAAAAAATATGATTAATGACAAAATATGCCTGATGTCTACTACAATAAAACATAACCCAAAAATTCCAGAGGAATTTGTCATTACATGAGTCCCAAAGATTTTACCCTTGAAATGTTTGAATCCTTCTCTGTTGAATAACAGATCTCAAAAGAACTGCTGGACACTGTATAGTAAGCTAGTAAAATCCAGGGGAAAAAAAAAAAAAAGGAGCTTAGGGAGCAAATTTTCTTAACTGGAAGACTGTTTTCAGCTCTTTTTTAAGTTTCTCAAGATACTCTTTTTCCTGTATAGGATATGTGTGATGATATTTACTTGACATACTCACTGAAAACATACATAGTTTTTGAATATTCAAAGAGTTGCCTTAAAATAAAGTACTGAGTTCAGTGACACATATTCTTAAAATACCAGGCTGGTTAGTTTATGAAAATCTTTATATAAAAAGAGGATCAGGGCACTGATGAAAAAAAATCTATTATCCAGAAAATCTGACCTTGTTCCCTTGAACTGCCTCAAACTGATAGATAGAAAACTGGCATAACATAGCTAAAGGAAATTTGTCTTTTGTTCTCCTTGTGGAATGCATAAAAAAAGCAAACTTTAACCATCCCATTCGTGTGCAGTGCATCTGAGCTGTGCCTTTGGCCCATACTTGGTCTGCAAATGTTGTGAACAGATACCATGGGAAATCACCAGAAGAAAACAAAGACCACACTAGAACATACAACTGGCAAATTTAAAATGTTAAGATCAGGGGAATACCACAACCAACTCTGAATACTTCCATTCCAGAATAGCTGGAATTTGCCATGAAACTTCTGTGTCACAACAAAAGAATTTAGAAGAAGCAGTACAGAAATTATGCAAAACCAAATCATTCCAGGTTCATAGAGGAAGGATAAATGTTTTATTACACATAGTACTAGTGACAAGAAAAGAAACAGAGGCAGATGAGTTCAGTATGAAGAACCAGGAAAAGTCCACAACAAAACCTATCCATGCAGATGTCATCTCTTCAACTATGATATGACACAGCTAAACGCTGGAGAGGGAGACGGATCACACTCTAAGGGGCCAAGAGTAGGCAGTGCAGACTGGGTTTGAGAAAATTCTCAAAATATAAACCTACTAATTCTCCTATGTCATGGTATTGTCATTCTTGAAAAAAATCTATTGAAAAGTACAGAATATGATGGTAAAAAGTAATGTAATAGTTTTGTTTTATTTTTCAACTCTCGCTCTCCTTGGAGTTGGCAGTTGCATTAAGGGCTGAGAAACAAGGGAAGTGCTCACCCAGGCTGCACTGCCCCAGTGATACCAGAGACTAAAGCTGGGGAGATAAGGAGGTGCACATCCAAGCTACCTTACCCGTTGGCACCAGATGTTCCAAATTAACTTCATGTCACCAGGGGATAAAGGTGGGAGTGAGGCTGGTGCACAGCCAAATTGGGTAGGACTTTTACAGCTGTGTAAGTCTCACTGCCCACTGGATAACACACATACTCTTCAAAAAGCAGGAAGGGAAAGCTGTAAGGACCTTGTGCCACGAGGGAAGGAGAGAAGGGAAGCTGTAAAGTCCTGTATCATAACTGAGAATACGAAGAGAGGGAACAGGAGAGCAGCTAGGCAAGGTACTGTCTCTCCACAGTAAGTTGCCTTGTCTTTACTTAAAGTACTCCTTCACAGTCCTTTCAATGCAGAAAATTTTCCTGAGAGGACTGAGTTAGGAAGATTAAGAAGAGTGGGCTTGCATTTACACACACAGAAGTCAAAGCACTACCACTGCTGAATACAAAGAAAAAAGAAGAAAGGAAAAAAGAAATTGCCTTCCCACCAAAAAAAAAAAAAAAAAAA